>OX328013.1:2652500-2940000 GCA_946811545.1 Netelia fuscicornis
TATGTACACGGGCGTGGGACATTTTATTGACGCGTGGCTCGCGAAACGCGTTGAAAAAAAAAGAAACAGAAAGACAGAGAACTAAAAGGTAACGTCGCACGTGGTCGTTACGTATTTAATTGCCAACTTCCGGTCTAACACGATTCCTATTTTTGGACATAAGATCGTCATGTTCGTACGTATTCGAGGCAATCGAATATAATAATCATGGTAATGATAATAAAAAATAAGGCGAATGGGAGAAAGAGAGGAAGAATACGCGTGAAATTCTTGATGCAACTCTCTCTCTCTCTCTCTCTCTCTCTCTCTCTCTCTCTCTCTCTCTCTCTCTCTCTCTCTCTCTCTCTCTCTCTCTCTGTTAATCAGCTCATTGGAAATTCGACGCGATCGATCGTTCTCAATTCATGATTTCTGTCGCGCCCTCTTTTGACTCTCTCTCTCTGAGAAAAGCCGCGCAGAGAATGCGCGCGAGAGTCGCGATTCGATTACTAATAGAGAGTCCAATACCTAATACACACACACCAATATACAGGGTGAACTTTATAAAGTGTAACAGGCCTTTATCCCAAGGTAGATGGGAACATTACAAACAAAAGTTGCAAATATACATTCGGGATATTTTCAATAGTTTACGAAGTATCAAGTTTTAAAGTTGGCCCAATCAGAGCGCGCCGAGAAGCATTGGCGCCGCCCACTCCCCGCCCTAGCAGCTAATGCCCGAGAAATAAAAATGACTGTGTAATAATATAATAAATAAAATTGACTGCTCTGAATTTTGCAACCCCAAATGTAACGCCCTACATTGTGCTATCTCTACGGCTAGAGCGAGAGTGGGCGGCTCCCAACGCTTCTCAGCGCGCTCTGATTGGACCAACTTTAAACCTTTATATCTCGTAAACTATTAAAAATATCCCCAATGTATATTCGCAACTTTTGTTTGTAATGATCCCATCTACCTTAAAATAAAGTCTGTTACACCTTATAAAATTCACCCTGTATATGTACTCTTCTAAATCGGCGCGCGTAAAGGAAAAATATATATATATATATGAACTCCTAGCTAAGACGTAAATGACACGACGATGATGAGAGAGACAGAGACAGTAAGGAAGGGAGAGAGAGAGAGAGAGAGAGAGACCGCCCAGTAGCGAGAGAATAAACCGACGCGTCCTGAATACGAGAGAGATTTAGCGGCGAATTATTTCGACACGAGGTACGCGAAGCGGCGATCACAGAGCCACGAGACAGGCTGATAATGTACATGGCTGAGAGGGGGAGGGGTCTTTCGACTTATCGGGCACGCTCTCGCTTCGAGCTCCGCAACGCGGTTACAATGGAGCTCCATCGGGTTTGCGGGTGTGGCGCAGGTCAAGTCGCTACCACGACGAGGAAAATCTCGTTGTATCAACGAGACGTAATAACACTGCCTCGCGGAGCTCGCAATGAGACAGACGACGCCTCGTTGCGACAGGAGATACGAGAAATCATCGAGCACTGTATGCGTCTGTCACCGTGCGGATTAATCATCGCGAATCGAGTCGACAAGAAAAATAATGATTGTCTTTTAATCGTGATTTTTTTTTGTTTTGTTTTTTTGTATTGAATTTTGTTTATTTTGCAAGCAACGCTCTGGCTCGATCGATATTTCGTCGATTAAATTATCTTAATGAGAGTCAAGTAAAATTGATTAAAAAAAATAATAATAATTTCGTCGAAGGACGAAAATTGTCAAAAATGAGAAATTTCTCGACAAGAGATGAAAATGATTAGAGAACACTGTTTTCCTAACGTGGAAAATTCTTCGCAGCGAGAGAATAATCCTTGAGGATTTTTCCTGTGTGTTACTGCGACGCTCTCGAGATACAATGAGGAAGGAAAAAAAGAGGCGAATGCGAATGCGAGAAAAGGAGAGGGAAGAAAAACGTAGGTAAAAGCGTGTCTCGGGGTCGAAATTACAAAAGGACGAAGAGAGGGGAGGAGAGGGGGAGGAGTTTGAGAGGTCGGAGGGGAAGTAGTACAGAAAGATCCTCTTAAAAGTCTTAAGGTCGTAATCTCACGTGTTTAACGTAGCTTGAGAAGGAAACGGACCAGTTTGAATAATCTTGAGAGAAAGATAAAGAAGAAACGAATGAAAAAAAAAGGTGAAAGAAATTCAAGAACTAAGGGATAGAGTTCATAGTCCTGCACTTCCTTTTTCCGTTTGAGCAATTTCCTCTTTCCTGCTTTACCACACACCTGACCATTTTTCTCCAGTTTAATTTTCCTCTGGTTCTCTCTCTCTCTCTCGAGTTTCACGCAAGACCGAACGATCCCTTCCGGTTTATCTCCTTTATCTCAAATTCTAAATCAATTTTACATTCGTAGATTTTGTACTGGGCGTCTCGTGTCGCGAATGGGACGAGAAAGAATTGGAAGGGAAAATTGGACGGAAGTTGGAGAGGAAGTTGGGAATTTTGATTGAGGAACGACAACAATGTAAGAGAGAGAAAGAAAGAGAGAAAGAGAGGAAGTGAAACGAGAACGCGAGAACTCTAGTCGATTCATTGCGGAAACGAGGGTAAAAGGAACTGCGAGACTTTGGCACGGTTACTCAACGTCGTGAACGGTCCCATATATTACTCTCTATTCTATTCTATTATACTCTATGTATATATATATATATATATAGGCTGAAGCATGAAGTAATCGTGAGTTTACGGTCGAGTATCGTTCAAACTCTCCCAACTCCCTTACAAACATATATATATATATATATACATATATATATATGTATACACGTGTATTGAATACTGGCTAAACAAAATTGCACTAGCTCGATGTACGAGCTACTTAAAAAACGTACATTTCTACATAAATTCTCACTAGTGAATAATTTAGAAACAATAACGAACTCCAGGCTATACGACACGAATGATAATTCGAAAATTAATTAATTATAATAATAATAATAAAATTAATCGGATTAATATAATTACTAATAAATTTTTTGCCAAAATGGGGAGAGAGGTAGTAGTATAGGGAGTAGCGTTCCCGACTCGTAACGCTAAGGTCCAGGGTTCGATTCCCGCCGGGGTCAATAAATTTTTTCTATGTGCTTTTTCTGTTCTCTCGGTGGTTAGGAATACACCTAAGAAGAAAATGTAAATCCAGTGGAGTGGTTGATGTTGGAATCGAAGCTGGGGATGATGTGTATGTTGATAAAATTATTGATAAAATTAATGATATAAATATCGAACGATGATTTTATGAAAAAATAATGCCACGAAGAACAACTTTTCTCAGAGATAATAACGATAATGATGATAATTTACGAAGTACACAGATATACGTATGAAGTACGGTGTGTCCTCCTCCCCTCCCCTCCCTCACCACGCTCTCTCTCTCTCTCACACACACATACAGTTTTCGTAAAATCGCGTCCGGTCTGTCTGTCTCTCTCTCCCTCTCTTCTTGTCTCTCGAAACAGTCAACTTCCCACGCTCGACGACGACAACGATGACGAGACCCGCACACATCACCATCGGGGACAGAATGAACGATCGCATCGTCATCGGACCTAAATGACGACGTTACGAGGGAACGATCGCATGGAAGGCTTTCTCAGTACTGAATGGAAAAACGCAGAATCGAGGAAAGAAAAATGAAGAATTATTTCGTGTCTACTTACTTCTCGCATTACGAAAATTATCAATTCAATTTTTGATCAAAACTAATTAAAACATCATCAATCAAATCGATATAAAACTGGAAGAACAATTATTTTTGAACCTTGTTTCGTTCTGCCGGAGCAAAAAAAAATGTCGTCATTAGAATTTGACTCTTGCCTCATCGTCTCTCGTCGCTTTCAATTCAATTTTTCCTCAAAACTAATTAAAATATCGTCAAACAAATCGATATAAACCAGGAAATAAAATTATTTTTGAACCTTGTTTCTTTATGCCGGAGCAAAAAAAATGTCGTCATTAGAATTTGACTCTTGCCTCATCGTCTCACGTCGCTTTCAATTCAATTTTTTCCCCAAAACTAATTAAAATATCGCCAAACAAATCGATATAAACCAGGAAATAAAATTATTTTTGAACCTTGTTTGTTTTTGCCGGAGTAAAAAAAATGTCATTAGAATTTGGCTCTTGCCTCTTTGTCTCTCGTCGCTTTCAATTCAATTTTTTCCCCAAAACTAATTAAAATATCGCCAAACAAATAGATATAAACCAGGAAATAAAATTATTTTTTGAACCTTGTTTCTTTTTGCCGGAGTAAAAAAAAATGTCGTCATTGGAATTTGACTCTTGCCTCATCGTCTCTCGTCGCTTTGCGATCGTGCTCTTGCATTATCCGCGCTTTCATTCGTACATTCTCGATATATCTATATATATATCTTTCCAACGGCACCGTTGACATCGATTGTTAGTCCGGATCGCCGTCGGCCATTTTTCTCTCTATATATAAATATATATAGATATGCAACGACTACGTGTAACCTACGTGAGCCAAGCAAAGTTTCGAAAGGCCTCGACAAAAGTCTCGCGAGCAACGAGAGTAGAGAGAGAGCAGCGCCGCCAACGATCCCTGGCTCTCGGCACTCCTTCCATCGCGAAAAGCACACGTGCTCGCGAAAGAAAGAGAGAGAGAGAGAGAGAGAGAGAGAATCGTGCGCAATTCCCGATTTGTTCCGGCGATCGAGGCCTCTTTGTACGAGACGACTCCGCGACGATAATGCAAACTGGATTATGGGATAAGCAGCAAGAGGGAAGAGGGAGGGTGGTGGATCGAAAATTACCATACCTCGTGCTTACTCGACCTATAATTTACGTGTTATTATTTTTCTCATTCTTTTTCCTCTTTTTATTACAGAGAAAAAAATGTCGAAGTTTAAATTCCTAAGGCGAGTAATATTGTTTATTAATTTTTGAGAACTATACGGTCAATTTTAATGAATAATCGATAATAGTTTTGAAAAATTAATCAATATTTTCCAACAATTAAGCGAAAGTATTTTTCAAAAATTAAACGTTTAAAGAAATCCTAAGGCGAGTAGAATAATTTATTAATTTTTGAGATTTATACGGGCAATTTTAATGAATAATCGATAATAATTTTGAAAAATTAATCAATATTTTCAAACAATTAAGCGCAAGTATTTTTCAAAAATTAAACGTCTAACAAAATCGTAAGGCGAGTAGAATAATTTATTAATTTTTGGCAATTATACGGGAAATTTTAATGAATAATCGATAATAATTTTGAAAAATTAATCAATTTTTTCCAACAATTAAGCGCAAGTATTTTTCAAAAATTAAACGTCTAATAAAATCGTAAGGCGAGTAGAATAATTTATTAATTTTTGGCAATTATACGGGAAATTTTAATGAATAATCGATAATAATTTTGAAAAATTAATCAATATTTTCCAACAATTAAGCGAAAGTATTTTTCAAAAATTAAACGTCTCACAAAATCCTAAGGCGAGTAGAATAATTTATTAATTTTTAAGAATTATACGGACAATTTTAATAAAAAATCGATAATAATCTCGAAAAATCAATCAATATTTTCCAACAATTAAGCGCCAGTATTTCCCAAAAGCTGAAATCTAATACAAAATACAAATTCGTTAAAAAATTTCAAAAAAAAAGAATTCCGCTACGTTGAACACGATCGTGGAATTTTTAATCGCAATGTCGATTAATATCGCGTCGACGGATACAAAACGAGCGCACTAAATATGTCGAATTTCCATGATCGATCATCGGGCGATACATAACGAATACAGGAAACGCGAAAATAATTTATCGCCACGGCGAGGTTGTCGGTAATTATGTCACCGGGACTAATTGACAAGAGACGGCTTGGTTACACGAAGAGATTAATTTTGCGATAATACGAGACACGCTACTGTATATATACATATATTTTGTTGAACGAGAATGTAGAGAAAGGGAGAGAGAGAGAGAGAGAGAGAAAGAGCTGCAGAGATTGATAGGCGACACGATAAACGAAACGTTCTCTCGCCAAACGTGGATTATCGATCGTAAAGATAAGCAATTATCATAATTCTACAACATCATCTTCCTGTTTCACATTATCGCGAATCACAAAAATCGATCGAATCCGAATGAATCTTATTTTATCGAATAATCAACGAAATTATACGAATAAACAAATAATACACGTCGATTAAAATCGATTTGATTCGAATCGATCGTCTTTTTATGTATCCGTTTATATTTATGTGTATAGGACGAATGTAAAGACAACTTCCGGTTTGTGTTTTAACAAATTTTGATCGTCGTATCATTGTTGAAAAAAATTGAAAAAAATTTTGTTTTATGTTTATTTGTATGTAGATGGAGAGAAAAATAAAATTGTATAGTTATAGTACACACATTATCGCGAATCACAAAAATCGATCGAATCCGAATGAATCTTATTTTATCGAATAATCAACGAAATTATACGAGTAAACAAATAATACACGTCGATTAAAATCGATTTGATTCGAATCGATCGTCTTTTTATGTATCCGTTTATATTTATGTGTATAGGACGAATGTGAAGACAACTTCCGGTTTGTGTTTTAACAAATTTTGATCGTCGTATCGTTGTTGAAAAAAATTGAAAAAAATTTTTTTTTATGTTTATTTGTATGTAGATGGAGAGAAAAATAAAATTGTATAGTTATAATACACACATTATCGCGAATCACAAAAATCGATCGAATCCGAATGAATCTTATTTTATCGAATAATCAACGAAATTATACGAATAAACAAATAATACACGTCGATTAAAATCGATTTGATTCGAATCGATCGACTTTTTATTTATCCGTTTATATTTATGTGTATAGGACGAATGTGAAGACAACTTCCGGTTTGTGTTTTAACAAATTTTGATCGTCGTATCATTGTTGAAAAAAATTGAAAAAAATTTTTTTTATGTTTATTTGTATGTAGGTGGAGAAAAAAATAAAATTGTATAGTTATAGTAGGAGCAACGGTGGCTCGTTGCGACTCGTGGAAATCCAGTCTGGCAGCTGACGGAGCGTGCAGACTCGCATCCGCTCCCATGTCTTCAAACTGCTTACCTATGGTAAAGACAATGCGAGGAAGCGAGCCATCTTTTCCTGCTGCTTGGTGCAGAGTTTATACACGCGCTGGCTCTCGCGATCGCCATCCGCTATCTATTAACGTCACCTACCGCTATAACGTAAATATCTCATTCTTTTTATTTTTATTTTTTTTTTTTCGAAACAATTTCTAGTTTTTATTTTTCGTTGAATATTTTTTGTTAATTTTATAAAAATGGGAATGAGACGAAAATTGAATGGAATTGAAATTATATTTTTTAATTGTGAATTATTATTATTATAGTTTGATAAGCTATTTTTTATTTATTGTTCAAAAATTTGTCGATCAACACAATTTCTATTTTTTATTTTCGATTGAAATTTGTGTGTTAATTTTTATAAAAATGGGAATAAGACGAAAATAGAATGGAATTGAAATTATATTTTTTAATTATGAATTATTATAATTATAATTTTGTAAAATATTTTTATTTATTGTTCAAAAATTTGTCGAACGACGAACACAATTTCTATTTTTTATTGCCAATTGAATTTTTGTTGTAACTTTTGTAAAAATGCCGATAAGATGAAAATGGAACCGAATTAGAATTATATTTTTTTAATGATTAATTATTATAATCATAATTTGATATGATATTTTTTATTTATTGTTCAAAAATTTATCGATCGATCGACACAATTTCTATTTTTTATTTTCAATCCAAAATTTGTTATAATGTTTTGTAAAAATTCCAATAACACAAAAATCAAATCGAATTAAATTTATTATTCAAAAATTGGCTGTGAGTGTATCAAAGTTTTTTTTTGACGCTGTCCTAAGCAGCACGAGGACGGGAAGAATACTCTCGCGTTAAGAATCGTTAATTAAAATCGCCGTGTGGCTCATTGTTCGACTCGTCTTCCTCGCTTCTTCCTTCCGACGGAAAAATGTCCCCACCAACACGAAAATAGCCGATTGGCCTTGGTACGGTCGATTTACGAGCGTCCAGCGGAAGTTTCGTCGGAACAAACGTCGTGTCCGAAGTGAAACTTCACACTTTATCTTTCTTCGATTCGAAGAAAGCAAAAATCCGTTTGAAAAAAAAATTATCAATTAAAAAATTTTGTTATCGCTAATTAATTAACGATAATTAATTTCGCAACGATATTTTCCCCTCTTTTCCCCTCTCCCTCCGTCTCGATCGAGAGAGAGAGAGAGAAGGCGAAAGCCAACCCGCGAGCCGGAAGTCAAACGGTAAGAGGTGACTTCCGGTTTCATAGCGCGACAGGAGGTTCTTCCGGTCTCGCTTTTCCTCCGAACCTTAAGCCACGTATCGCACGAGTATAAACTGCAATAACTAAAGAAGAAGGACAAACTTAAAAAAAATCATCCATATGCCTTAAGGTAGTCCTATCGTTACAGCGTTTCCGTCAGATTTCACTGAAAATTTGCAGAAACGTTCTTTGATATCATATGTATATGTGTGTAAAATTGCAGGATCCTTTATCGACTCAAAAATCACGATATTTATTCTTGAAAATCGTCACTTTTCGCAATCTCCCATAAGAGGCCGTGTTAAATATCGCAACATTATACAACGAGTATCTCGATCATTTGGTCGATGAAGCCTGTTGAAATTTTGCACACATTTTTATATGACATCAAAGAAGCTTCGATTAGTTTTTATAACAAATCTTATGGAAACAAAAATTCATGATTTTGTTTATTATATAACAAATAAACTTTCCGTAGGATCAATTTGAATTTTGAGTATGTTGTTCTTTAGTCGATTTGCAACAACTTATTCTTAATGAACTTTAACGCTTGGTCCACTTCCAATGTGAGAAAAAACGGAAATAAAATTTTAATCCCCCACCCAACGATAGAACTACCTTAAAAGTCCGCGTTATTCGAGAAAACCCGTGAGGAAAAAAATACCAACTGTTAATTGCACCTAATCCCCGAATTTTCATAAAGTGAGGTTAATAAAAATCCCCCAAAAAATCAACACAATTTTTCACAAATTCATATTTTCGTCGATGAGAAAATTTTCAATAAAAAATTAGTTTTTTCCATCGTATCGCTTATCAAAAAATAATTATTAGAGACTGCTGACTATCGTTAACCCTCACCCCAGCTTCCCCCTTCCTCATCCAGGAAGTTTCATTCCCCAAGCCGCGCATTAATATTAAAAACCGTTACGACGGAATTCGTAGATTGACGATGCAAAAAAAATCGAAGAATGCGAAAAATCGACGATATTTTGACGAATCACCGGATATCCACGTGTACGTATATATATATATGTGTGTGTGTGAATGAGCGTGTATACGTGTGGAACTGTGTTAAATACTATTTCTAATTTTTGTTTGCGTTTTTAGTTTTCGCGACGGCGAAAACGAGTTATTACCGAGAATCGCTGAAAGACGAGATGACGACGTCGAACGCGACAACGAGAATGGCAAAGAGACGGCGAAACGAAATTTGCAACAATAGCAAAAAATTCATTTCCGGTCGTTTCTTGACGACAACTTTTTTTTGTTGTTTTCTTTCTTTAAATTTGATTGCTTTGATTCTTTCCAGGGTGCAAATTACCTCGCGGTTTATTAATTATGATTGTTACGTCGATAATTAATTGTTCGCAATTAATCGAGAGGAATTTTGAAAAACAAATTTTCAAAATTCCTTTCGGTCGATTTGTAAAAAAAAAAAATTTTAGCCCCATGGGAATTTTCGTTGGTTCGACGATTTGAATAGAAAAAAAAAGAAGATTCGTGCGCGCGACGCTCCACATTTTTCCACCGGTTCGCGCATCGCGGTGCGTTCAAAACGGATGCAATTCGCGTCCCGAGCGTTCGCGCTCTCGTGTGTGCGATTAGGTTTCGCCGACGCGCGTTTCGCGTTTGCAAACCCCGCGGTGCTACATCGTACCGTACTACCAACACTCTTAACTACTACGTGTACGTATATGGGGCGTTCCGTGTCGAAAGTTCGAGCGTTCAAAAAACAAAATCAAAATTTACTTTACTAATCAGAAAAAAAAAGAAAATTCCAATTATCAACCCTCGTTATCCCAATCCGTGTCACGAAAATATTTCCCCTTAAAATAATTAATAGCGATAATTTAAGAAATTCGATAAAAAAAAATTTTTTTTTTTTTTCAAATTTCAAAATTCTCTTATCGAGACGAAAAACAAAGCTGTATGAACTGGCGGATAACGAGATCGAATCCGATGAAAGATCGTACGGATTTTTCATGGAACGTCTCGTACCTACTGTATCGTACGTACGCGTTACGGGACGCGAGAGAAGAAGACGAGAGAGAGATAAGGCAATTATTACGAACACAATTTGCTTTGCCAACTCGAAAGCGGAGGAGCCAGGCTACTGTTACCGCCGCTACTGTTACTACTAATAATACCATAATACACCGCTCTCGTTTATTTTCAATATATATATACACATATACATATACATACATACATATATATATATATATATATATATATATATATATATATATATATATATATATATATATATATATATATATATATATATATATATATATATATATATATATATATATATATATATATATATATATATATATATATATATATATATATATATATATATATATATATATATATAACATAATAATAATATATATTATTATAATATATGATTTAATATATATAATATAATAATATGTGATATAATTATATTAGTGTATTATATTATTATTATATTATATTATAATAATATTATTATTATATTATATTATATTATAATAATAATATGTGGTATAATTATATTAGTGTATTATATTATTATTATATTATATATTATATAGTTATATAATATAATAATATAATATGCTTATTATTATTATATTATTATTATATTACTATATGTTTATTATATATATTATATATAATATAATATAATAATATACTATACTAATATATTTATATCATATATTATTATTATGTTATATTATTATTGTATAATATATAATAATATAATATAATAATATTATATATTATAATTATATTATATATATTATATAATAGATACATATAATATGACATATATAATATATAATATAATTAGATATATTATATATTATTATATTATATTATATAAGAGAGCGAGAGAGAGAATTTTTTCTTTTTTTTTCTCTACGAGAGAATGTAAGAGACGCAATTAGCGGCTTCCTCCCATTTTCGAGCGTGAACTGGAAAGCGCGGGGGAATTCACGATTCTTCTCTTCTTTGCACTCTCGTCCCCCTCCCCCCACTGCCCCTATCTTTTACTGTTTCATCGTCTCTCTTCCTATATAAAGATTTTTCTACACCCGCTATACATTTATATCTCGTTACTGAACAAACTTAGTCGTAGTCGATTTTTCGCATATATAGGAACTCTCTCGTGTAACATGTCCAATTAACGAGGCGATGCACCGTGCAAAACAATTGAATGAAGAGCGTATACGATGAATTTCCAGGCTTGGCAAAAGAGAGAGAAAGAGAGAAAAGTTCATAAAGACAAAGACGGAGAAAAAGAGAGAGAGAGAGAGGACGACGACTTCTAACGCGAATCGTGCGAACATCCTCTTCCTTCGATTATCTCTCTCGGGAACCACGTGTTTTTTTTTCTTCTTTTTTTCTCTCTTATTTTTAAATTACAAGTGTGTAATCTCGCCCCAGTAGCGAATTATGCAAATCTGAACGAGACAGAGGAAAAAATTAAAAACGATTCACGTACGAATGAATATCGACCTCGTAGATCAAACACAAAGCAGAAAATGGAAAGAAACGTGACGCAATTGCGTAAAAAAATGTCTGCTTTTGATTAGATTCTGTTGATAGTGGGAATAAATTTTGAATTTTACGTTTCTTCTTTTTTTTCCTTCATTCTTGGCTAATTTCTCGAGTCGTATCCAGCGAGGAAATGATCACTCGAGATTTACGATACTCGCATGAACGAGTCCTCGACGTCTCGATTCGACATGTGCTTCCATTCATTAGGAGAACGAACCGAGGAAGCGAATATGAGAGAAAGAGAGAGACGAAGATTGAAAAAAAATTCCTTTTTTTTAAATTTAAATATGGAAGTTTGAATTAGCCATTTGGTATTCGATGGGTTCGTCCTCGTAATTTGTGAAAAAGCCCAGCCTATCTTCCCTTCCCCTCATCCATGCATCATTATATGGGCGCGACCAAGAACCTGCGATCGCGTGGAAGATAAGAACGGCGCGAGTACGTATAACGTTTGTATTAAAAAAAAATATACATATTTTTTTGTTTGTTTTGTATTAAATACATATACAGGGTGAGTTTCATAAGATGACTCAAACTTTATTTGAAGGTAGATGGGATCATTACAAACAAAAGTTGCAAATATACATTGGGGATATTTTTAATAGTTTAGAAGATATAACGTTTTAAAGTTGGTCCAATCAGAGCGCGCCAGGAAGCTTTGGACCCGCCCACTCCCACCCTAGCTGTAGAAATAGCACAGTGTAGGGCGTTACATTTGGAATTGCAAAATTCAGAGCAGGCAAGTTTATTTATTACCTAATTAAATGTTCGGAATTTTGCAAACTCAAATGTAACGCCCTACACTGTGCTAACTCTACGGCTAGGGCGGGAGTGGGCGGGTCCAAAGCTTCTCGACGCGCTCTGATTGAACCAATTTAAAAAATTGATATCTCGTAAACTATTAAAAATATTCCCAATGTGTATTTGCAACTTTTGTTTGTAACGATCCCATCTACCTTAGAATAAAGCCTGTTACACTTTATGACATTCGCCCTGTATATAGAGGGTGAGTTTCATAAGGTGACTCAAACTTTATTTGAAGGTAAATGGGATCATTACAAACAAAAATTGCAAATATACATTGGGGATATTTTTAATAGTTTACGAGATATATAAAGTTTTAAAGTTGGTCCAATCAGAGCACGCCGAGAAGCGTTGGAGCCGCCCACTCCAAGCCCTAGCAGGCAATGCCCGAGAAATAAAAATGAATGCGTAATAACATTATAAATAAAATTGACTGCTCTGAATTTTGCAACCCCAAATGTAACGCCCTACACTGTGCTATCTCTATGGCGAGGACGGGAGTGGGCGGCTCCAATGCTTCTCGGCGCGCTCTGATTGGGCCAACTTTAAACATTTATAACTCATAAACTATTAAAAATATCCCCAATGTATATTTGCAACTTTTGTTTGTAATGATCTCATCTACCTTAAAATAAAGCCTGTGACACCTTATGAATTTCACCCTTTATATATATAGATAGGTATTGTACTGTACAATGAACTGTCTGCAATGAGAGAAAGAGATATGGCTTCCTCTGGTAATTGAGTCTTATCGGACGATCGTATATGCCTGGGTAGAGATAAAACAATCCTTCTCTCTCTCCCTCTCTTTCATTCTCATACACACAGTCGCACGTCGTTATCGATCGAACGAGCTTAATTGCGAATAATCGATACATACTCGTGCGCGAGGTCGATCGATCGATTTTTATCGAAGTTCGATTTTTGGCTCGCGCCTTCCTTCGACTCCGGAACAAAAAGCAAAAGAACTATACAATCCGATAAACGAACGAGAAATTATTTCAAATTGCAATCAAATGGAAATTAAATAATCTTCTTTTCAGTTTAATTAATACAAATCTCTTTTTTTTACGATCTAAATTATATTTCTCGCTGGAGATGTTCGTAAACAAAATGAAGTTATGGAGAATATTTCGCGAAATAAAAAGAAAAAAAGGTGTAATGGAGCGATTAAGCAATCGAGGCGAGATTTTTTTCTTTTTTTTTTTAACGATCGCAGCCAATGAAATTGGCGAACATTTCTATATAATACGTCGCTCGTATCGCGCGTATGTATCACAGGGGAGTGCGGATAACGATCTTGGGAATGTGCGTACGCGCCGTGCAGTAATCTATCGCTTTCTCTCTCTCTCTCTCTCTCTCTCTCTTTCTCTCCCTCTCTCTCTCTCTTTCTCTCTCTCTCTCTTTCTTTGTCTATCTCTCTCTATCGCTGTCTATCGCTCTCTCTCTCTCTCTCCGTCTCTCTTCATTTTTCCTCTTTGGGCTCGCGAACGATTCTTCGCGTGTTGTTGCGTACCCGATTCACGTATGTCGGGTGCTGCCTCGAGGCCGCTCGCCTTGACACGATCGCGGATGTTCGCGCGCGAATGCCGATCCCCGCGCGCGTCTTCGCAAGCGCGCGCGACGAGTTATTCGGTCGCATTGCGGTGCCGAGCAGCTACGCCGAGTTGCTCGAATGAAAAAGGCTCACGGATTTCCAACGGATAATTTACGACGGTTACGATCGATCTCGATTCTTTATAAATCGATTTTCCGTTTTTTTTCCTCCAATATTAAAAAAAATAGAAAAAAAACGATGTAGCGAAAAGAATTTTGATCGAATTGCAAAGATTATTCGTAAGAATGAACGATCGTGGGAAAAAACAGGAGAGAAAATCGCACCGGGAGAAAAAAAATGTGAAAAATGTGCGAATTTATTCGTCACTTCCGGTTTCTCTGTCTCTCTTTCTCGCGCGTGATTTTCATCCAGCGTGTCGCGTCCTCCCGCTGAGCGCGTCGAGCATGCAGCAGCGGGAGTACGAAGAGCTCTCTCTCTTTAACTCTCGAGGAGGTCCGGAGGTACGACGGAAACAGAGCGGAAAGGACGAGAGTGGGCAGTGGCGCGCGGATGCGAACGGATGCTTACTCCTAGAGCTCTTCGTAAAATCCTGTCCGGTCGACTCGAGATTACGAGCGCTATAAGTATAACCAACGCGTACCTTATATATGTATATACATATATATTTATATATTTCTTTTTTTGCGAAAATATATAAACGTCGACGTCGAGAAATTTGTGAAAATATTAATAATAATAATAATAATAATAATAATATTATTATTTTAATTATTATTATTAATAATAATAATAATATTATTATTATTTTATAAATATATTGATATATATAATTATTATTATTATTATTACTATTATTATCTAAATATATATTATATATCAATATAATTATATTTAATAATAATAACAATATATAATAATAATATTATTATTATTATATAAAAATATTGATATATATAATAATAATAATAATGATATTATTATTATATATATTATATATTTATATAATTATATTTAATAATAATAATATATAATAATAATATTATTATTACTATATATATATAAAATAATAATAATATTATTATTATTGTTAATATTTTCACAAATTTCTCGACGCGCGCCTTTTCAACATCGAGTTAAAAGAAAAAAGAAAACAATTTTTGTTTCTTTTTATTCTTTCGCACGATCTTGTTAATTATCGTTGCTCGTCGAGTTGTTCGATTTCTTGGTATGTAAGAAAAAAAGGAAGATCGGCGAATTTGACGAGAAACAGAAAACGAGAGAGAGAGAGAGATGAGATGAGACAAGAGCGGCAGTTTCGCGATCCGAGAGAATTTAACCCACGCGAATTCGAGACTGCGTGGGTCGACCTTGCCCCGCGAACCGCCTCCTCGTCGACGTCGTCCCGGGCGCGTCGGCGAATCTCTCTTTTTCGTCAGTTCGATCGAGGCACCAAGGAGCCTGACCAAGAGAGACAGAGAGAAAAATCGTAAGAAAAAAAAAAAAAATTCTCTTTTCCTCTCCGACTCAAGTTTCGCAGGTTCGTGAATGAAAATATTCGCGAACGATTCGACGAGGAACTCGAATGAAACCGTGGCGAATCGCATGAATGGCCGGGACCGAGGGATCGCGATCGATCGACGATACGACCAATCCTTTTTTCAATCCACTCCCCGCCGCGCTATAAAAACGATCTAAAAAAAAGAAAGGAACCAAAATTTGCCTCATTACAATGTTTTTCTTTACAATCCAAAAAAAAGAAAAAGCAAAACAAAAAGAACAAATCGCTTCAATAACGAAGATAATAATTCGTCGCGGATTAAAATTTCGCCGCCTCGTCGCTCGAGCGACGCGCGTGGGCCGAAGCTCGAGTTTTATTCGTCGATTAAATTATCTTACGTTAAACGTCGTTATCGTCGTTATCGTTTGATTTTTCTTCGCCGTAAGACGAGAACCCGTTTTGGGACGAAAAACGATAAGAACGAAACGTTTGCAATTTAGTTTTGTTTTGTTTTAAAATTTTTTGTTTTTTTTTCTTTGGTTTTCTTCTTTCCTCGACATTCTCGTCTTGTACCAGAGACGAAAAGGGTTCTTTGCAAAGGTACGCTGAGGTGGTGGAGTGTGAGAGAGACGGAGGACGAGGAGAAGAGAAGGATTGAATGGGCGCCCACGTGGACCCTCTTCTCGAGACGTTCTCCACCTCGTTCGTACGTTCTGACCGAGAATTTTCTCTCTTTGTTCTTCTCTCGTTCACTTTTGCCGTTTCGCACGCGGGCCCGAAGAGAGAACCCACACGATATTCTTCGACCCCAGCTCGGAGCCTTGAACGACCTTTTTTGGTATCCGAACCGAAAAACCAGAACCAATAAAACGAGGGCTACGCGAGAGAGAGAGAGAGGGAGAGAGAGAGAGAGAGAAACTATTTCACTCGTTCCGATTCTCAATGAATTTCGCGAGATACGATCGATCGTTGCTTCCTCTTGTCTTTTTTTCTTCCTCCTTTTTTTCCCCACTACGCACATATTCTTGTTTCATATTTTTCTCGGACGAATTTTGAAACAATGGCATCGTTCCAATGACCTAGATCCTTCCTCGTAAAGATACTTGCCAAAAATTGGGAAAACGAAGAATTTATAGTTTGTGAATTTTTCTTCCATAGGAATTAATTCATTAAATTTTATTTAAGAAGAAAGTTGATTATAATTGAAAGTTTGTCCGTCGTGGGAAATAGTCGTAAGAAATTGTCACGATAATTTTGTGCAATTTGTTTTAAATTTGTGAATGAAAATTGTTAGAAAATTTGATAAGAATTTATTTAATGTTACTCGAGTTTGAAAGGTGGGTTGAACGAGGACCAAAAATAAAGGATGAGAAGAAAAGTGAGGGAGGAGGAAGGGGAGAGGTTGAGGTCGTTGCGCGCACGGCCCGACCGGAAATGAGCGGTGCGTTTTACGAGCACGCTCGTATTGCCAGTGATTGCCTTGGCTTTGCCCCCATAGCTCTCCGACTCTCTGCTTATACCCTCTTCTACTCTTTTACTCTTCCCTACTCTGTATAACTCCCTCACGAGAGACACACACACACACACACATGAGAGTTCACTTTTATTTATCTCTTTTCCTCTCTGGCATCAATGAACGAATGAATGGCAGCTCTTATGCTCTATCGCACACCAAACGATCACACGGCGCATGTACCGAGTGACTTCAGAAACCGAGCACTCTTTCGACCGACTCGAATCAAGCCTGGGACTAAAAAGAAACAAAAAAAAAATGTGTTTTTTACAATTTTTATTAAAAATTCATCAATCGTTAAACTTTGTCAATCAAATTTACCCTGAAGTTTGCCTTGAATGAAACTCCGTTCCTTTAAGGTAGTCCTATCGTTGGGTGGGGCATTAAAATTTTATTCCCGTTTTTTCTCACATTGGAAGTGGACCAAGCGTTAAAGTTCATTAAGAAAAGTTGTTGCAAATCGACTAAAGAACAACATACTCAAAATTTAAATTGATCCTACGGAAAGTTTATTTGTTATATAATAAACAAAATCATGAATTTTTGTTTCCATAAGATTTGTTATAAAAACTAATCGAAGCTTCTTTGATGTCATATAAAAATGTGTGCAAAATTTCAACAGGCTTCATCGACCAAATGATCGAGATACTCGTTGTATAATGTTGCGATATTTAACACGGGCTCTTATTGGAGATTGCGAAAAGTGACGATTTTCAAGAATAAATATCGTGATTTTTGAGTCGATGAAGGTCCCTGAAATTTTACACAAATATACATATGACATCAAAGAACGTTTCTGCAAATTTTCAGTGAAATCTAACGAAAACGTTGTAACGATAGGACTACCTTAAATTCAACACATACGTTGATGTTTCTTTTGGGAGATGTTCCCATAATTCAAGCCAGACAAGAGGGCGAACGACGAAAATATAAATGTCGATAACCAGCCCACGTTATTCCGAATTCTCTCATTCCCAGTGACACAGGGAGAGAGAGAGAGAAAGAGAGAGAAAGAGCCAATTAAGAGGAAGAGAAACGAGAGAGCCTTCCTTCATTAACAATCAATGAAAACACCCACGGTTCTTGCAACCCACCAGCTGCGACTGTTCTCATCCAACTTCAGTGATACACCAACGCCCCCTCACTACCTCAAATATTTCCCTCTCTCGTTTGACCTTCCAAACTTCCCAACCGAGATCCAAAATTTCGTCGCTCCATGTACCTCTCCGCTATGATTTTGTGTCGATTCACCGTGTAATATCCCTAGTGAACTCGATTTAGTGTGGGCGTTACTCCTATCCCACACCTAAACAAAGTTACCACGTCCTTTTCCATGAAAAATCAACTTCCCATCAAAAACCAATAAATTCGATCAAATCGAAATCTTCGTTCCATCCAAACTCTCCATGGATTCCATCAAACTAAAATTCGCCTCGTAATCTCCATCATCTCCAATCGAATAATCATGAAATATCTCTCCCAGCAAATCAAATCAATTCCAATCAATCGTTTCCTCTTTTCATCAACCTGTGAAAAAAATAATTCCCATTATACGTCCAGTTTCGTCTAACTCATTAATGAAATAAAAACAAACTTACGTACGGTGCTCTTAACGAAGTCGTGACTTAATATGCGAAAGTGTTTATCGGCGTAAGCTTGTGCGATATACGCTTAAAGCGTCAACGACGTCAAACCCGGTGTTTTCGCATATCACGTAGAAAAATATGTTTACTCGTTGGGTGAAACGTTGCTCGGTAGATAGGAATGTATAAATGAAACCGAGAATATAGGCGTGTGTATGTCGTCAATGACGTGCCCGAAAGTGGTGCTTCGCGTGAGTCTTCCGGAACATGTGACTCCTTTACGTGGGAATGTGTGAGCACAAGTAGACGAATGAGAGAGCGAGCAAGAGACGAAGATCATCTCATTCATGAATCGTCTCGAGACTCGTTGAGTAAGCTCTCTGCTTTTCTACGATATTATACTACGTGCTCTATCTCCTTCCTCTCCGTCTCTATCTGACGTAGTAAAGAATTCTCTGTTATAACTATGTATATACCTCGTCTTTCACCCACACGAGAATCGTTAATACCTTGTTGACAAATCCGAAGAAGGCGAATCGCTCGAGGCTACACGATTTCACAGTTGGTACTTTTATTTTTCCGATTGATTTATCGTATTGTCGCTTCGAGTTTCTTCTTCTCCCGAGATATCTTTTCTCGTTGTTTTTTCTTTCCATCTTCTTATTCTTTGGTCTTCTTTCAACGTATTCCCAATATCCGGAGAATTACGATGGTTCAAGGTTTGTTTGTTTTTCTTTTTTTTTTTTTTGGCTTCCTGAGATTTCTCGAATCGTTGTAAAATTCCATTCGTTTTCGTCTCTCTTTATCGACGTGGATGAAAAATCTTTCCAAAGACTGTCGAAGGGCACGAGTTTAACTCGCGAACGTCCATCGCAGAAGCAGAACGGGCCAGGAATTCGCTCGTATCTCTTACTCGTTCGCGGCGAAGCTTTCAAGAGTTTTTCCAAAAGGAGCTCCGAGCGCCGGATACGAAACTGGTTGCTTTACGACCTTCCCTCTATCTTTTCCCTCGACTCCTCCTCCTTCTCTCTCTCTCTCTCAGGACTCTTCCCCGTCATTCGCAATTTTATAACTGTTATTCGCCACCATCGATTTGTATGTATATGAGGGTTGTTGAAAAAAAAGAACCGAAAAAATTATTTTTTTAAACATCCTCGTACGAAAGTTTAAACAAAAAAGTCGTTCTTTTTTGTTTCAACCACCGCCAGAAGGGAGAGAAAGGAGCGAGCGACGATGACCGAAGGCAGATGGGCGCGGTTTTAACGTCCAACATCCGCGAACGATCGAGATTCGATCTCTCGTTTCCCCTCGAGGATCAGAAAAAAAGGGTCAAAAAAGAAAACAAGAAAAAAAATTACTGAAAACCAAACGGTCGATCGATCAAGAACATCGCAGTTTGTCTCACTAAATCAATGGCGCAGCTTGATATTTTCGTTGCTACCAGAAATATCGATGGGTGAGCGAAATAAAACGAGATTGCGAATAATCGGAGTCCGAGCGAGGATCGAACTCTTGCGGAGTGGAGGAGCGCATCTCGATCTTCCCTGGCAGTCCCTGGAGATGGATAGATGCTTCTTCTTCTTCTTCTTCTTCTTCTTCTTCTTCTTCTTCTTCTTCTTCTCTCGTACGAGTTTTTACTTTTTTCTACCTCGTTGTTGTTCCCTCGTTCTTTCTTCTTTTCTTGCTTCTTTTCTTCAATTCCAAGGCAATCTCAAATTCGGCGTATCGATCAGAGTCACGACGGGTGGCGCTTGTGGCGATGGCGTCTCTTCGTCATCCTGAAGTTGTTTCATTTCCTTTCTCTCTTTCTTTCTCTCTCTCCGTCTCGTCAACGTTGTTCAACTGAAACTCTCTCCAAAAAAAAAATCAGACAGAGAATATACATAAAGACCAAACGAGTCGAGAACAAAGATACGTTAAACAAAGTTTAGCTACCGTGGATGAGGAACGAGGAATGCATCGATCTCTTCGTAGCTCGGTAGCCGGTTTTTCGATCTCGCTGTAGAGACACAAGACCGGAATCGCCCCCGAGCAAACCTCCCAACGTCCTCGAAGGAGCAGGACGAGATAAGTAAAAACGAAGAAGAAGAAGAAGAAGAAGAAGAAGAAGAAGAGATGAGAGAAGGAAAAAAAGAAAGGAAAGAAGAAGAACAAGAAGACGACCAGGCGGATGTTGCACCGGCAGGAAATCGGGCATAAATAACGATAGGATCATCTTTTATCTTCCCCCTTATTTTTTCTCTCTCTCTCTCTCTCTCTTTCATACTCACTCTCACTCATTCGTTTCAGCAATCTCTCTCGCCACGATCCCACTCATTTTTTTCACCTCACCAACACAAGTAGTGTCGCCGCACGTATAACCAAGGAACGTAAATACAACGCGGTGATATAAAATACGTACGAGCAGAAAGAATGAACGAGACGAAAACAAAAAAAAAGGATAGAATGGCCAAAGGGCCAAGTCGATTTCACAGCGGTAGTTCGTAAATCAAACTAACGAGCGGATGCACCTTGCTCGATTCAAGAAAGACAGAGAGAGAGAGAGAGGGAGTGAAAGAGAAACGAGGATAGAAAATATGTTGAGAAGACAACACAATAATTCTTATTCGATAATGGGAGTAAGAGAGAAGAATGAAGAAAAAAAACGACTTCCGGTCTACGATGAAGATAGCGAAGAATTACAATTGCCTACGTTACATAGATAGAATGGAGACATTATTTATCCAATCACGATTTGAATCGTACGTAGTAATTCATCGCCATTGCTGTAACAAAAATTACCACGTCACTTATCGACAACAAAAGATTTTCTTCCAACGATTCAAATAGTCGCATTGATTTTTTGTCGTTATCAAGCCGTCATTGAGAGGAATGATTTACAATCGATGGATTGAGATCTTGCCATGAACGAAGGGCAAGATCAACGAGGGACGTACGAGAGACTAATAAGAGGTATCAATATCTCAGTGTGAAGCTCGTCGAGATTCTTCCTTACATTTTCTTTTTTTTTATTCCTTATTTTATCCTTCAATTTGCCCTCGTGGTTCGTCTCATTCGTGTCTCGGTGATAATTTCTTTTTTGTTTCTTTCTACCCTCGCTGCGTAACCACGAATGTACGCTACGATTAATTAGTCTTAAAAGGCAGTGTTCGTGAGCTCGGTGCGTGCCTCGAATGCTCTTCTCTACTACTCTCTCCAGCCGCCCTCTGTCAACGGTTTCCTCTCTTTTCTTTTAATTCTATTTTTTTTTTTTTTTTTTTTTTTTTTGAAGCTATTGCCGTGAGCTCGGTCAGAGGGGAAACAGGGGAGATTCGTGTCCAGAGCAAGCGAGTTTATATATATGGGAACGTAGAGACGGTTTCTTTGTCGGTACACCAGTCAACGCGATTAATCACATTAACGATCCGCTAATTGTCGTGATCTTCTCTTCCGCTCGCAAGGAACCGAGAGTATCTCCTCTCTCTTGTACCGAATTTACGAAATTCAATACTGGACAGTTCGTTTGTTAAATACTTCATCAACGAGCCATCTATCTTTATGGTAGGAGAACGCACGATCAAAACCATGCATGATCGTTTTACGGCAAAAACCGTATAAAATCGTTAGATTAGATGATTCTGAATCCAACTAGTCAGTCGGGTATTAATGGGCAAAAGTGTAGCATCTAGATGGGAGCCCGTTTCTGCTGTGTCAAACAAAAAAATGCAGTCGGTATTATCACAATGCGTGTGATATTGAAAATGTACATAGATTTTGTCATTTTATTACAAAAACAATTGTTTTCAGACGTTTTGCGCGTAGCATCTGACCTGAGCGTATTTTCATCATGTCGAATAATTTCCAGACAGATTGCTATGTTACCGAACGGTAAAATTTTTTAATATTTTCAAAACTTTCTCAAAACATAAAGTGCTCACATTTTCTTCTGGAAACTGATTTCTTTCGCATCGACTAATCCAAATTAACTTGTAAAAAAGATTTTCAGACAGGCTGCTATAAGTTGTCTTTTTTTGTCTCATTTTTAATTTTTGAAAATGTTCTCCTCGCTAGGCGCGACACTACTGGCGTCTGAAAAACGTTTCTTCGGTGTTTTAGATCTATCGTTCAACTATATTTCGAAAATCAGACGTATTACTATGATTCAGGTCGGCAAAATTTGTTAACATTTTCGAAAATGCAGTCAGGTCAGACGGCACGCAGAAAATTTCTGATATTATTATTTTTTGATTCGGGCTAATCCCAACTATCGAGGCTTTATATGCTTTTGGCCGTAATGCTACTATGTCAAAATTAATATTTTCAAAACGGTCTCAAAACATAAGGTGCTCACATTTTCTTCTGGAAACTGATTTCTTTCGCATCGACTAATCCAAATTAACTTGTAAAAAAGATTTTCAGACAGGCTGCTATAAGTTGTCTTTTTTTGTCTCATTTTTAATTTTTGAAAATGTTCTCCTCGCTAGGCGCGACACTACTGGCGTCTGAAAAACGTTTCTTCAGTGTTTTAGATCCATCGTTCAACTATATTTCGAAAATCAGACGTATTACTATGATTCAGGTCGACAAAATTTGTTGACATTTTCAAAAATGCAGTCAGGTCAGACGCCACGCAGAAAATTTCTGATATTATTATTTTTTGATTCGGGCTAATCCCAGCTATCGAGGCTTTATATGCTTTTGGCCGTAATGCTATGATGTCAAAATTTTGGTCGCTGTCTCTCGTACTATTATGGATCGTTGCGAATTACGTATCTCTTCGTGCAAAGATTCTTGGAGTGAATAATAACGGTCACAAACTTATCGAGACAAGATTATAAAAAAAAAAAAAACAATTACATGTAAATTTGTCTCGTAAGTGTTTTCAGACGAATTATCTCGCCTCGATGAAATACAAATTGCGAAAACTGGGCTACGATTCGCAAATACGAGGTCGAGTTGAACACCCTGTATTAACGAACGTACGGAGAGTAACGAGTAACAGCCAACGAACGGAGAGCACGATGCCTGATAGCACGGTGTGGATCACGACCGCAAAGCACGGTGCGCGACCAATGAGCCGTATCCTGCTAAACTGTTAAGAAGGAAGTGGTTCATTGCTGCCTCTCGCTGCCTCCGTGTATCCAACGCACTGTCAGGCAACAACTCTCGTAGCCGCTGCGTGAATGTTACCACACGTTCACTGTACCACGCGAGAGTAACGCGTTTCGATAATATTCGGCGCCTGGTTGAATAACGGAAAGAAGAAAAACATTGTAGCATTAGCAAGCAAATTAGCAAGTTCCATTCTCATTGCGAATGAGACACATGTGTGAAAAAGAGAGCAGGAGAACCTGAAAGATCCTTAAAAAAAGACAAATTTAACGTGCTATCAATTTTCTAAACAGTCTGGATTAAAATTTTATCAGATTCGTCAGAAAAGCGGAAAATCCATTGTTCAGTCAAAGATCCTTTCTAAGAAGATAATTTTTGTCACTTTGTTATCTTTTAATCTTGCTGTGCACAAGATCAAAGATATTTGAATTTGATGAACAATTTTAGACACAGGGCGCCACCTATGTGTTCGTTCATGAACTAATTAGTCAACTAATTTATCACCACGCAAAGAATGCGTGTGTGGTAGCACTTTAAACAAACAGCTGATAAGAAATTTATTAATGTAATTCATGGGTGCACAGGGATTGTTTTAGAGGACTCACCGGAATATTGCTGCTCTTGAGAAAGTCGAGGAGAGCCTCGAGAGCACCGAGGGTGGAAGCCTGGACGAATACTCCCCGCTCGACGAGTTTTATATTGCCAAGAGCTTTGCTCAATTCCCTCGCCGTTTCCTCTCTCAACAAATCAACCTCGTCGGGTTTCTGAGCAACTTGAAGATTCAGACCTACGGAACGTTGATTGAAAAATATTAGTTTATCATTTTCTCGGTACGATGTTTAATGATGGGATTATTCTCTAACCGGAACAGTAAGATTGATGAAAATCCGTAACTAACCTGCGATTGCTTTCTCGAGATCCTTCGCCGCTATCTTAACACCTTGAGCCGCTCTAATCTCCCGATACTCGATGTAAGCGTTCTACGTATGAGAAAGGGAAGAATCAAACGATTATCCACGAGGACTCGATTATAGCGTAACGAATCGCTAACTTCCAATTGACAATTTTATCCGTACCTTCACTCTGAGCTCTTTGAGAGGCTGCGGCATGAGAAGAGAACGTATCTGCGTGACTATAGGACCGTCGGTACCAGCGACAACCATCGTGTCACCTTCGCGAAGCGTACCGTTTACTAAGATACAATCTATCGTCGTACCGAGACCGGGCAGTGCTTTAACCTCGAGGACCGTTGCCTGAAGCTCTTCGCTAAACATAAGTCGCTTCGCTAAAGGACCTTGACACGCGTCGACGATCAACGCCAACAAATTTCCCATTCCCTCACCTGTGTAATTTTAAAAATTGGTTACTCTCGATTCGACTTGTTGTTTAAACAGAAATAACGAGAATCAAACTCACCGGTAATCGCACTGGTCGGCACAAGCGAGACGTAACTTCTGGGATCAGGATTCTTGTAGAAGAGCGCAGCATTGAGTCCTTGCAGGGCGAACTCTACGATCGTATCCTCGGTACGCTTCTCAAATTCACGTTGCGTATTCGGCGCTTGAGCCTTGATGATGTCCTGAACATCTTTACGCGCCATCGTTTGCCAATCGTATAGCCTGTCGATCTTGTTCAGGGCAACTACGAACGGCGTCTTCTTGGATTTGAGGAGATTAATACTCTCGATCGTTTGTGGCTCGAGACCGTGCATTATGTCGACAACGAGGACGGCAATATCGCAGAGTGACGAGCCACGATTTCGCAGATTACTGAAGGACTCGTGACCAGGTGTGTCTATTATCAATAATCCAGGAATTTTCAACTCCTTTTCGGCGAAGCCCTTGACGTGTCTCGTTGAATCTTGAATGGCGTCGATCGGTACGTTGGTCGCACCGATTTGTTGCGTTATACCACCAGCTTCACCGTCCTGTACGTTGGTTCGTCTCAGTTTGTCCAATATTTTCGTTTTTCCGGTATCGACGTGACCAAGGACGCACACTACGGCAGCTCTGAGATTGTCGAGGGTCTTTTTCTTTTCCGCCTCTATACGGCGATTTTGTATTCTAGCTCGTACTCGTTCCTTCTTACGTTCGGCGTCGGTCATTTTGTCCTCCGGACCACTCTCGTCGTCGGCGCTATCCTCGTCGGACTCGGAATCACTTCCGCTTCCCGTCTCGGAATCACTGTCCGAAGATTCTCTCTTCTCGTTGGCCTTTTCGAGATTCTTTTTGTTGGCTGAAACTTTTTTACTCGTTTCCGAGGGTTTCGGAGTTTCCTCCGATTTATCCTCCTCGGGCTCCTCCTCGCTCGAATCGGCGTCCCACGAGTCCTTCACCTCGTCGTCCTTTGCCTCGTCGGCCTTTGGCGATTGATCGACAATCTCTACTTGAACTTGATCAGGTTTATCCTGATCGTCTTCCAACTTTTTCTCCTCTTTCTCCTCGACGCTCGTTTGTTGCTTGACCTTACTGGGTCTCTTGCGAGAACCCAGAGACAGTCTTCCTTTCTTCTTCTCACCGGGTGCGGGAAGATCGAGACCCTGAGCCTTTAGTGCCTCGAGCATCGCTTGAGCTCTAGCACGATCTTGCTTCTGTTTCGTTGTCAAGAGTTTTCCCTCCGCTTTCAAACGCTCTTTTCTCTGCTTCTCTTTGAGCTTCTTCTTCTCCTTTCTCTCTTGCTCGAGCTGCAGTTGCTCGAGACGCGCCTTTTCCCGAAGTTCCTCCTGTTTTATCCTCTCTTCCTCTTCACGCTCTAACCTATCTTCCTCCTCTTTTGCTTTCTTCAGCGCTTCTTGCATCGCCGCGATCGTTCTTTTTCCAGGCCCTTTTCCTAGATTTTGCAAAAAATGTGTGAGTTTCGTGATGAGCATAGGAAACATTGACTAGGATTAAGCTTTACTCACCCTTATCCTTTGGCTCCTCCTTAGCACCTTTCTTCTTCTTCTTTTTGCCATCCTCGTCGGCGTCTGCTTCAACATTCGCCGCATCTTCGATCTTTGGCACTGCCTCAGCTGATTTTTCTATCTCCTTGTCGACCGAACTCTCCTTCGTTGCTTGGTCACCCTCTTGTTTCTTATTGGATTCCTACGAGTAAACATCATTGGTGCAACTCATACAATATGACTAGAAAAACAAAAATCTGAATCTTGATAATTACTATTACTTACCGCTTTTTTCTGAGCCAATTTTTTTTGTTTCTCTCGTTCCTTCTTCTCTTTTTTCTTCTGGGCAGCTGTCTTGACAGTGCTACCCTCCTCGTCGGCTTCATTAACGTCCACTGCCGCTTCGACCTTATCATTCACCTCTGCTCCCTTCTTCGCTTTCTCTGCCGTCGCTTGAACTTTTCCGTCAACGGGTTCAGCGATCTTGGGTTCAACCTTTTTCCCAGAATATTCCATCTCCAGTTCCGCGAGGACTTTCTCAATGTCCTCCTCACTGTCGTTTCGCTTCTTCTTTCCTTTCTTGCTCTTCTTTCCCTGGGGTTCCTGAGGTTTCTGCTGTTTTACTCTTTCAACACTTTCAATTTTTTCCGACTCGTCGTCACTCGGAGGCTGGTCGTCCACATCGTCATCATCATTGTCATCATCGATCTCTAGCAAGGCAAAACCACCTCTAGCCACTGGTTTTTGACCACCCTTCTTAGTAGGCTTGCTCTGTACGATATTCGTTTCCTCCTCAGACTCCGAAGGCCTTCTACCCTTTTTCGTCTTTCCCTTGGCCTTCTGGGTAACTTCTTCTTCGGACTCATCGTCCGAAACATTTTTCTTATTTTTCTTTCCCTTATTCTTGCCTTTTGGTTTTTCAACGATTTCATCTGAATCGACATCAGAGTCAGCTTTACGTCCTTTTTGCAACTTTCCTTTAGACTTAAAAGCTTCTGCATCTGATTCGTCATCCGAATCCACTGCTTTCTTACTCTTCTTCTTATTCTTCTTTTGATTCTTTGGAGCCTCGTCCTCGGAATCGTTGTTCAAGTCTTTCTTATTCTTCTTAGCTTTGGTTTTGGACTTGGGTGCTTCATCCTCCGAACCTGAATCTTCAGAATCAACCTCCAGTGCAGCGAATCCTTTCTTGGCCTGATTCTTCTTTCCTTTTGCTTTGGCTTTTGGCCTGTCCATCTCAGAATCGGAACCAGATGCGTCATCGTCAAATCCCTTTTTCCCTTTTCCCTTCGAACTCAAAGTGACAGACTCATCATCGGAATCTGCACCACCGCCTTTCTTGGATTTCTTCTTTCCAGCCTTTGTCTTGTCGACCTTTAACTCTTCTAGTTCATCGACAAGATCATCTATGTCGTTCCCTTTCTTCTTCTTCTTATCCTTCGCCTTATTTTTCACTGGCTCGGGAGCAGTCTGCTCCTCGATCTCTACATCGCTGTCCCTGCAAATATAACATTCACAGTAAAATAGCATGTGACAGATAACAATGGACTTTTGGTGTTTTTTCTAATCTGGCAATTTATATTTGATCCAGCCTTCTGTCGTTACATTAATGTCAAAAAAAGAATATGTACATTGAATGACAAAGGGATTTATAAGTTTATTGCATATCGTGTGACATCTGCGCCTTTTTCATCCCTCCACATTTCTGTGCTAATAAATAAAAAGACAACTAAAATATAAAATCATTAATTGTTGAAAGAATTAAAAAATTTTAATTTGACAATTTATGTTGACATAATACAACCTCTGCTCTCCGAAAAAGCTTCGAAGAGGTTAGCACAGAGAAATTTTGACATAACCTAAGTACCAGATGGCACGTATTGCATCATCGCAGGCAAACTAGAATGCCCTCGAAGGGGTTACGTCAGAGACGAGATTTATTTTAAGGGATAAAATTATTTAAATCCACTAAATGCACGAATACGAGTAAAATGTGACTTATCGTGGCTCCAATCTGTCCAGGGAAAAAAATAAACTCACATATCTTCATCCTTGCCGGAGCGCTTTCCCTTTTTAGCTTTACCCATTTTCACAAAAACTCTCTTTTATCAAAAATTTTCACCACTTTTTACGAGTCAAATATTCGCTGAAGTTGAAAATCTGCCACATGAGAGTCAGAAATGTAGCTGATGAAAAATTGACGGCAAGCACCGGTTTTTCTCTCGCGGAGAATATATGGAGCTACGCGTGAAGGTAGCAACACGTCGCGTCACAGAATGAAACGTGCCGGCACTGTTTGCGTCCTCTATCCTCGTCTCTCTTTTTCCCGTCCGCTACCCCCCCCCCTTCGCCGTCACTATACTAACCGAAAGGCATCGGAAAATAAATTTTTCGAATACTATTGCTCGGAAATTACAATTCGGATTCTCCAAACATCTCTGATATCTTTAAACTCATTTTCTTTACTACACATAAGGAAGACGATACAAGACAAGACAATACAAAAATCAAATTTGGAACTGAATAAGATTCGTTCTAAATTCAAAAAGATGCTTTATATTCAATCGATATAAATAAGACTCTTGAATTTAACTATTACGTATAACTTAACATTGTGTTCTTGTTGTTAATAAAACTTATCTTTGCTAAGAACTCCATAATGAACTTCTCCCTCCGCCAAACCATCCGCCATCTTGGATTTAGCGGCGCTGCTATCGACGGTTGAATTTTCAAATTTTTTTGGAGTAGAAACGTGAAGATGCGAGTGGTATTCTTCTTTCTCTGCTCAGGTCTGGCGTCTGGAAAGTCCTCCGAGACGCTTCTCGTAAATGCCTCTTGCACGGCGGCTGCGTGCTTTAAAAAGCTCTTCACCAACGCTTTCCGTCACTTCTACGAACAAAACATTGCACGGTGGGGGAGATCGAAAATTTTCTGGGCAGTCGAGCGCGAACCGTTTTACGACTCGCGTCGCTGACGCGCAGGGCAGCACGAGTAGACTTTTTCTCGATCTATTAGATTTAGACATTATTCATCGTAACATCACAATGTATCAGTGTATTTTGAAAAAATCACATCTAAATCCTAAGCGAACGACTAATACTGTGCTCGCTGCGAGAATGAAACCGATCAACTGAATGACAATAATACAAGATCGCGCTAGCCGATTATTTACAGTAGTGCCAACTTCGTACAAACGAATTATCATTACCAACGATTATAATCTAGTAACATTAAATCGCTGTCACTTGTTCACGCGATATAGAGATATTTTGTTTTTAACAATTGAACAACATGACGAACAACGATAAAGTACAATTTGCTCAAGAATGTAATGGCGCGACATTTGAAACGGGAATAAATGCCCCGAACGTCAATGGTGTTAAAAATCGTTTTTTTAACGAGGAGACGCTGGAAAAGATTAAAACAATTGCCGGACCTGTTCGTCTTCTCGTCGGTCTGATGATATATACGGCGATCGGTGGATTGGTAAGACAAATATACAGTAAAAAAAAAAAACTCTTTAAGCTCATGGAATCAACTGGTAGTCGTGAGAAACTCTCGTGCTGCGAGTCCAATTCGAAATACCGACGCAACTCGTTGACTCGTACTATTTTTAATGTCCCGAGAGTTTATCCAGATGAGAAAAGCTCCCCCGATGTTTGCCACGATTCGACCCGTTGCTTCGCAAGAATTCCAATACTGTTTCAATAAATCCAATGATTTCGCACGAAACGGTCAATCTAGGCAAATGGAAAAAGAATGCTTAAGATTATTATGTTAGACCAAACGCTCTATGATGATTTATAAATGAAACCTTGGTCGGAATCGATTATAACAATTTTACAAACACAACAATCTTGCCCATTTCTTTTTCGAAATGTTTCGAAAAACGATATTCCGCAATGATCGTAGGCGTTCGAAAATAGAATTCCTCGTTTCGTTTCACCTTCCTAATTTTGCATAGCGTCCTTCCACAATTCGTACTGGTCATCGTGTTATTCTCGGAAACAGTAGAAACTGGCGCGATGCGAATGTTCCAGAAATTTTCCATCCGAATTTACAGCTGCGTTATGATTTTCTTCTAATTCTGAAATGATAATGCGAGAATGTATTTTACATGAATTATTCGTACGATGTATATCAGTCTTCTGTCCGAATTTGGCGAGTCGCCAGTAAATACAAACGTTCTAGAACGCCGTACTGCGATACAAAAATTGTAAACGCAAGAGAGATTTTCAGAATGAAAACAATCCTTACCCGAGATGTGAAAATACACAATTTAATCAATTCCGATGTTACTGTACTTCTTGAGAAGGAACGAGGCGATCCTCGCAATATACGTCCAGAGTTATTAATGACCGAGTAGGAATATCCAATCGTTTTATAGAAAAACGTGCGAAGCAGATTTTTCTGGTATTGAATTGCTCGAATATTTGCAAGACCCTTGAGACTTTGTGGCTTGTAGTGGCACTCGAGGCTCCGCAAAAGCGTCTATCGAACAATATCGTAGAACGTTCTAGAACAGATTAGTAAAATGATTAATACTTTGTTAGGAAAAGTCGAAAATTAATTTGAAGAATATTCATTAGGTCTTTCGAGAATTGGAATTACCTTCGGAGCTGGCCAGACTGGGCGGTCTTCGAACGTCTCTGTACAATCAAAGACGTCAAATGATCGGCAGAATTCTCAATAACACGGACGTTTCGAATCTTGCGAGCCTGGTGAGATTTCGAGACACGATGGTTTATCAATAATAACATGAAATCTCACTTAGTTCATCATTCACTCGGGAAAATCGATCCACGACTCTCCTCAGATAAGATACGAATTGCGAACGTACGAACGAGTCGTCCAAGAAGCAGCTCAGGGTGGTCTTTTAGTCAGTCTCGTCGACGAGCTGGAGAATTCAAGATTTTCCGATGCTAAGGATTTACCTCACGTTACCACGGAACGCTGGAGCGTTCTTCAGGCTGTTTTCTTCGCCAGCACTGTTCTCACAACTATCGGTAAGATAACCAGAGTTCTTGGTCTTTTCTAAAATAAATTAGGAAATAACAAGATTATAAACGTTTGTTCAATCTGATAAAACCACCGTGGATTTTAAAAGTAACAATTTTGCTTATAAAAGGTTGATTACCCAAATGTCCATAGCCCGAGGATATTTTCGTCGTCTCCATTGTCTGATCGATGAAAAAAAATCTGTGCGGTTCTTTTTTTTTCTCGTCCTTTCCTCCTCTCTTCACTTCTAGTGGCTTTGTATCTGGAAATTAGCTGCGTGGAGAGAAAAAAAAAGGAGAATATTCCGACAAGTCGCCTCCCCATTGTTTGGCTTCATCTAAACTCTCCCTCTTATTCCTTCGTGGTGATGGGAAGAGGGAATGAGGAGGCTGCGGCTTAATAAGCCTCTCGGGCTTCGCTCTGCATTTTTTTTCGTCTCTCTTTCTTGTCGCGTCTCTTGAAAGAAAAACGCCTCTCATCGGACATCGCCCCTGCTAGATTCTGTGAATGAAAAACCAAGCATGGAAAATATATCTGTAGAAACTGGAGGCGTATTTGATCATTCGCACAATGGAACCTGAGTGGGCTCTCTTACCTCGATGTGTTTTTGATTCATTCTTTTTCTTCCTGTGCTATTTCTCGAGGATATGGAAATGTCGTACCAGCGACGAATTGGGGCAGGATATTCTGCATTGTATTTGCCTTCGGTGGAATTCCACTCACCCTCACTGTCATTGCCGATTGGGGAAAACTCTTTGCCGAGGCTGTCAGCTCGATAGCGTCGAAGATAAGCTCGAAACTTCCAGCGGCCATGACTTCATGGATACCGACCAATCTCGCTGGCAGAAGATCCTTAGGTATTCCATCTTGTCACAATTATTTGTAATACATCAATCACATTTTCCCAATATTTCTATATTTTCTAAATATGATCTTTTTTTTGTAAATCATTTGACAATTTTGGCCAAGTACTTGTCTAATCCTTAATAAATTGTTTCCAGGAGCCGTTGCAGCTGCTGCTCTTCTATTCCTCTATCTGGCATGCGGAGCTGGAATGTTTATGCTCTGGGAGGAAGATTGGGGTTTTTTCGATGGCTTCTACTTCTGTTTTGTAACGATGACGACCATCGGTTTCGGCGATCTCGTACCCAGTGAGAGGCAAAATTATTTCCTTCCATCCTAACAATTACAACAACTTATTACCGTTGAAGAAATCATAACTTTATTCCTGATTCAGAAAAGCCAAAATACATGCTACTATGTACTTTGTACATTCTCGTCGGTCTCGCACTGACAGGCACGATAATCGAGCTCGTTAGAAGACAATACGCTCACTCCTGGCGACGACTCCAGGCGCTGAGCGGTCCTCTGGCGGAGACCCTCAAGAGACTCGGCGAACACGCCGGTGGAGACATGCAAGCTTTTCATTCCGATCTCAGGTTTACAACGTTATTTTTCTAACCATTCCCCTCGTACAAGACATCGATCCAAACGAGTCTGTTTATTTTTTCAGAAAAGTGTTAACGGTGATATCCATGCCTCGTTTGAAGAGAAGCACCAGTGGTCGTACTCGAGACAAAGATGAAGCATGGGAGGAAGCTGTCGAAGCTGTGCTACGTGATATAGCAGCTACATCGCCTCCGCCACCACCTAAAAAGCCAATAATGCAAATTGTTATATACGAATCGAGCGTCTAATATAACCGAAAAACTTTTTTCTAATACCACAAACTTCCATACCGGATTATCAAAATCTGGACACTTTGTGCCAAATTCTCACATAGAAATGGAACTGAAAAAAAAAACAATTAGTTAGTAAAGAATTGAAGACAAAAAAAAAATGACTCACGCTTATTCCATAGGTTATACGGAATTTTTTTACGAAAAATCGATTCGTATCTCGCGCGTTCATTCGTAGCTTATAAAATCATGTGATATGTTTCTGAAATGAAAATCTTCGATGCGCGAGGCTCTTTCGCCTCTGGCCACGCTCCCGCGCTTTATTCACGATGCCAAACTGTGACGGCCGACCAATTCCTCTTATACGTCTAAGTTTAGCATAGTCAACCTCAGGACGTGTGACTTACAACGTACTCTCGTTCTCATTTCTGCAACATTAGTTTCGATATAACGCGAAAAATGAAAAAGGCCGACGATTCGCAAGATCCTGACGGAATGTCGGACATTGTTCGCATCGCTTATCGTGTGGGTATTCATAGAGACATATAACTATGTATATTTTGTACGTACGAACGTGACGCTTCCTTTGACTTCGATACTAAAATATTCATGTTGCATACAATATATGCAATATATATATATAATATAATATAATATAATAATATATATATAATATATATATAATAATATATATAATATATATATAATATAATATAATAATATAATATAATATAATATATAATATAATATAATATGATATAATATAATAATATATATATAATATATATATATAATAATATAATAATATATATACAATATACATGTTGCATACAATATATATATTATTATATTATTATATATATATTATATATATATATTATTATAGTATATTATTATATATTATTATATTATATATATTATTATAGTATATATGATATATATATACTATATATATACTATACTATACTATATATATATATACTATAGTATATATATATCATATATACTATAATATATATATATACTAATATATATATATATATATATATATATACTATATTATTATAGTATATATAATATATATATACTATAATAATATAAATATATAATATAATATAATATGATATAATATAATAATATATATATAATATATATATAATAATATAATAATATATATACAATATACATGTTGCATACAATATATATATATTATTATAGTATATTATTATATTATTATATATATATATATTATATGTATATATATAATATATATGATATATATATACTATAATAATATATATATACTAATATATATATACTATAATAATATATATATAATATATATATATAATATATATATATAATAATATATAATAATATACTATTATATATATATTATATATACTATAATATATATATATATATATATTGATATAATTGTTCTTATATTTTATATGGGCTTAGCCATATATTCGTTTTAATTAAAAACTTGCAGCAAACACGCGAAATGTCATCTGGATGCGATAACGATGAAGATTCCACAAAATCACCGAAAGATGGCCTTCTCTGTACACATCGTTTAATGAGCTTGCCGATCTTCGCAAGTATAAACTCCAGTATTTCAGGTGCGTATACGAGTGTGAAAGAATCACACTCTACTGTCGAAACAATTCTTAAACGAACGGAGGAGGGATTGTCCGAGGGAGTAAAAATCGTAAGTCCTGTAACATCGAAAATTGGTGAAACTCTCGAGGAACCGTTGAAGAGCATCGACAACGTTATATGCGAGGGTCTCGATTACCTCGAGGAAAATGTACCGTCCGTGAAATTGCCTCCGGGAGAGTTGTATGAGAACGTCGAGGGATACATTAGGTATTAATTACGATGTTATTTTTGGAACACATGAAATCAACTCCATCCTGTGTTTGCAGGAACATTTCCGATAACGTGAAGAAACACTCGAACGAACTGTACACCGATGTGAAGCAGAAATTGGATGAATTGGCGAAAATTGTCGAGGGACAAGCAGAAAAGACGGAACGAAAATCGAAGGATTGACAGTTCCTGCTTTCTCGTATATACGAATATTTCTTCTTAGATAATATCACGATATATCTAGTTACAACGGCCATTGAAAATTATCTACAGAGTTATCTATACGAAATGAGGTTATGAGAGGCGTGAAGTTAGGTCCCGGTCGAAATATCGAAAACAAACTATCGACGTGTAAAGGTCGGAATATCGACTACAAGTGTCTGTCAACCTATCGAAAAGGACAAAATATCTGATTTGAGATACGACATTAATGGAACCGCCGATATTTTCTGAATCCTTCATTCAATGCGATCATTTCTATTGCTACTACTTTTATGCCTTTATTATTGTGGTTCTCCTGTAATCGCTCAAGAAAATTCCCGAAGACTATCGATATATCGAAACCTGCCGCCATGTTATTTTAGTGGATTGTTACCAGGAGAATGAAAACCGGTCTATGTAGTGTTGCCGCCAATTTCTATTATTGCTGGCGTCTGTGTGTTTTGTTTCCGCTACGCAATCCGCGGTAATGTTAACCGTTAATCGCGGCGTCGTATATTTCGTAACCGTTGTGTACGTCGTGTTAAATTATTATCTTTTATTTTGTTATTAACTGGCTATAAAACCCAACAAAGTCTCGCGGGCTAGTATATAATGTCGAATCGTCATTGTCTTCTCTGTGCAAGCGACGAGGGAATACTATTGGACCTCTACGGCGTCGGCGGAAAGGCCCTTCGTGAAAATGTAGAAAGTTGTCTGTTGGTCAAGGTACATCGCACATAATCCAAAAACGACGAATAAACTCAAACATTAGTAATAATAGTTAATTCCTGCCCCGAAATTTACGTCGCATCTATTTTCTGCGGAACATTTGGACTTGGATGGCAACTTAGAGCAATGTATGTGGTTCATAGTGACTTTCTACCGATAATACACTGTATTACTCCTCGATCACTTTGGAGGTTATACTGATGGAATCTCACTTTGTTTTTACCGATTTAACGCGTGTATAAAATTGCACTGCTCTATAAAGTTAATTTGTTAAGCAATTGCTCAATTATTAATATGAAAATTACTTAACCCATTTCTTTCTTACATCGATGATAATAACGTCTTCTCTGAGCATCCCACACATTCATGTACTCTCCTTTCCATGCACGATCATTCTATTGATATGAGTATGATATATAATATTCATGTTTAGAACATTTCCTCAAGGTTCCATCACTGTGGATGAACTGCTTTAGTAAATAAGTTTCAATAAAGAATTATTGAAAATCAACATTATATTTTTATTTATATTGAAACAGATAAAACGGAGTGATGCTCCAAGTACCAAAATCTGTCACAAATGCGCATGGGAATTGGATTGTTGTGGAAAATTCATACAGAAATATAAGGAGCCTAGAAATTCCAAGGAATCTAAGGTTATACCAAAAAGAAAACACTGCATTTTGTGTTGCGAGGAGGGATCCAAGGTGTTCCTATTGACTCTTCGACGTGGAAATACATTGAAAAACTTTCTATCAAAAATCCAGAACATCTTCACCGACACTGTGAGAATAATTAATTTCTCTCTAAAACAAATCATCCCTAGGAAATGACGTAGTTTGCAAATTTGTATATTTCAGTCTTTGAATGAAAAACTGGAAAATGCCTCTATATGCTTGGATTGTCGATACAATGTAGATGTACTATTTGACTTGAAGAATATTTACAACACATCAGTGGAATCATTGAAAAGTGTGATCGAAAAGGATCTCAAAGTTTCTGATCTCCCAAAGGTAAGATTTTTCTCGATTACCTCGTCAAAATTTTTTCTTACTCTCGCTCTAACATTGATTAAAAATTTTATCAACAGACAAAAACAAGGGTAGTGACAAGAATTACGACGCAAACATCATCATCCGGGTTAAGCTGTGACTCGTCTTACGATTCCGACACGAGCGGAACTAGCACAATGTCATTAAAACGTTCAAAAACGATACTGCACAAAGACAACATCAGCAAACCAGTTGTACAATACCGCAAGTGCGAAGAGTGCAATACGAGTATTCCCTATGGCATTGACATGTACAGACATCATCGTACCGGTGTCACAGTCTGCAAAGAATGTTGGCTCACAATGGATCCCGAAAAAATGGTGAACGGTAAACGTCGTAAAGTTCGTAATCCTTCAACCCGTAGCAGTACAAAGTTATGCGCCGTATTTCTCAAAGACGTACTGTCGAATCCATCAAAGTACAAAAGTGTCTACAAAACGGAAAAGGATGAACACGGCAACACGACTTTCCTCATTACTGACGACAGTTCGGAAACGGACGAGAAGGAAAAAATATCACCAAAACGTTTACGTAAAAATCACGTCGGTGTTACCAGTTCGGATGCAAAAGCAACAAAGAGAACAGCAACGACGAGGAACGATGATGAACCACCGAAGAAAATCGCAACGAAGGGTAGAGCCAAGCTCATTGAATCATCGACTCCGCCAGAATCTACGACCGCTAAACTTAAAACAAAGAATGGCGGTGCTGTTTCTTCCGACTCGATCCCGACCTTAAGAACAACACGCAGTTCCGCTCAACCTACCACAGACACCCCGAGTAACACGGAGTCTACACAAATATCGGATGTGGCTACGAACAAAAAGGTTGTACCAAAGCGGTCTAGATTACCCAAGTCGTCGGTTGGAAAAGTGCTTAATCCTGGTCCGAAATCTCCGGCCAAAGAAACAACCATAATCGAGACCTCTGTAGTTAGATCTACGAGAACGAGAAGAATGCGCTCCAACTCTTTTACAAGCCATGACACATTGCCAGTTGATAATACTCCAGTAGTATTAAACGAAACTGGTACTCAAAACAAATTACGGGAGAAAAAGACGAAAAGCTCCAAATCCGTTTCTTCGACTCAAAAAACCGTGAAATCCGACTCTGAGCTCGAAAAACCATACATATGTTCAGTGTGTGATGTCGTTTATAAAAACAAACTTATCGGCATGGCTCACGAACTGACACACGCCAAACAACCGGAAGTTAAACTTAAACGAGTGATTATACCTGAAGTAATTGATAACACGAAACCGGAAGAGTATTCGATCGCTGATCAACACGAAGAACAGTCGCACCATATCAGCAGTTCATCGGATGACAAAATAGATCATCCGCCCGCTACAAAGGAAGCCCCAGTCAGCAAGGAATCGAAATCGGAATCGGAAGTTACGACAATGGATAAGAATGAAGATGAGTCGACAACTGAGAAACCAACGTCGAAAATTGCTGAAATCAGTGAAGAGAAAGACGATCTCGAAACTGAGAATTTGAACTCGGAAGTGACGGAAACCAGTGATAAGAAGGAAGATTCGGAAAACGAAGATCTTGATTTGAAAATTACGGAAGTCAGTCAAGATATCGACGAGACCCGTGAAAGATCGCCTGATTCAGTCGAGGAACCTACCCACATTGATCTACAGCTGGATGAGAAAGAACCGCAAGAAGCAATCGAGAAGCCATTGGAAAGTCACATCATAAAAAACGAGGAAACGATTACAGAAGGTGTAAAAGTAGCAAACGATCCGATTACACTCGATGAAAGTGAGGACGATGAAGTTGTGGAAGTTGCGAACGAAGATGAAGTAAAAGTTACGAAGGAAGTTGAAATAAAAGTTACGAAGATAGATGAAGTTATGGAAGTTGCGAACGAAGATGAAGTTATGGAAGTTGCGAACGAAGATGAAGTTATGGAAGTTGCAAACGAAGACAATGACAATCTTGAAAAGGACGAAGTTGCGAAGAAACTGAACGAAGATAAAGAAGATGACGAAGTAACGAAGAAAATAAGAGACGAAAATGAGAATAACGACGATATTGATTTGACAATTCCTGAAGATGATATAACAATAGAATCTTCGAATGTAACAGAGTCTTCTGAAAAGATGAGCCGAGCAGAAGAAGAAGAAACCAGTGAAAATAAATCTCAAGAAGCTGAAAAAGCAGAATCTCCTAAAAAGATCAATGAAACTACTGCAAATAAAAACACGATCAAAGTCATCAGTCGGGAAACCACTCCGGACGTCGAGAAAGATGATGATATCAATAAGGATGTTGTTGTTGATGTCAAAACTGACTTGAACATTCCTACTATCGAACGTTCAGAAAAAGACGACGATGCGGACGTGACTGTTGTTCCTACGACGGTCGTACGTGAGGAGACAAGTCCGGTCAAGGAAGTCAAGGAAGACGATGTCGTTGAGAAAAACGAAGTAGGCACCCCGGTGAAAGAAACCCAGGATAAATCTGTCGAGAAAGTCGTGACGGAAGTTCCAACCGTATCAGAAACGAGTGAGGGTAAAGCAGCTATCGATGGTCCGGATTCCATGAGCATCGCCAGCGATATAGTTGACGAAGTATTCGATTTAGCCAATGCCGAAGTTAAGAAACGACTGGAGAAAGCAAAATCTGACGACGAGCATTGTACGACTCCAGTTTCCGAAACGCTTGAAAATATATCGCAAGAGATTCGCAATAGCGCTGATATGCCCTCGTTGGAACTCGAGGATCAGTCGAGCAATAATCACTTATGAATCCGTCTCAATCATGAACAAGAAAAGGGCAAAAGCTTCAAATTGTCGTAACGAATATTGCACTATTTACGAATATACATATATTCGTTTGTGAAATATAAATAACACATATACTTTAAAAGAGCGAGAGAGAGTGTGGTGAGAAAAGCAACGGATGGTCAGATTGGATTAACCATTTCCGAATGCAACCACCAGTTATTTAGAACATGCACGATAGCATTTTTTTCGGACCATCCAACGTCCACGAACGGAAGATTACACGTATCAATGGACACAAAAGGATAAGAAAACCGAGAAAAAAATGACGTATTATTACGCTGGACGTTCGTGTAAATATTCGTTACAATTTAATTGTAAATACATGACTCGGATAAATGCTTGCCAATGCTGGTAGGAACATCACATAATTCAATTTTCATACATCTGATTAAGAATTAATTGTTTTTCTTTTATTTCGAGGGCTGCTGTGAATCTAAATTGAAGGTTTATGTAAAAAACAGTTTTCTAACGTAAACAAGCGTCCAAAGATATATGGAATGGATTCTGGATGTATCTGGGACGCAGTATTGAAGAAAAACAAATCGAATTAAAATTCACTGGTATTAAGCATTACAGTGATAAATATCAAGTAGATGTGTTGTGTTAAATACGAGATATTCCGTAGAGATTCGAAGAAGTTTGCAACATTTTGCTCTAGAACGTAACACCGTAACACTTCTCGATGATATAACGAGGAATCATCTCGTGATTTTACCTTAGTTCAATATTTGTTGTTTATCATGGCGTTAATAGATTCGACTCGATGCCAATTATTCATTACGCATGCAATTGCGTCTCGTATGCAAACGTCTCCTGTAAATTTCGATCCGTATCGTGACGACCCAAGCATTTCGCCTTGTAAACTGCTTTTTGCCTCTTTACTATCTACACATTCTTACTTGGTCATTCTCATTCGGGGTTTTTTAAACGACACACTTTTTTTATTGCCTTTAGAAAATTAGTTAACTATCGTGTTTTGCACACGCGTCTCCCCTCTGTTACGATTCCAAATCATAAATGTGCCCAGGGAAGCAAGGAAGTTGCGTGAAGAAAAGTACCATTAAGTCTTGTATTGAATAATGTAAGAGTTGACTCAGCCCGAATGAGCGAATAAAGGAATTTTCCCAATCAAATTATATTTGTCCACTGTATAACTTTCTTTTTGTTTTAGTAAAGAATTCAATGTTCGAATAAGACAGAATTTGTAGATGTTTGTTTGAAGGGTGCTTCTGTGTTGGAACTAGATTTATTTGCCGATGATAGGGAAAGCAAAGACTTCGTTGAGATCTTCGAAGCTTCTTCATCGTCGTCCGGACCACCTGTAGTTTCCTTATTTATCAAATCTACTTCTGTGGATTCCCAGAATGGAGTTCTGATATTTTTCCAATTACACAGCTTCTCAATGGCCTTAATATTGCCCTTGTTACAACTTAATATTAGATTGGTGTATCGATCCATCACCTCTTGGCCTGCATAAGAAACAAAGGAAATTTGTTTGTGAAGTTTTATTCTAATTAAGCCAAAAAAGAAAAATTCCTCACCTTTTGATATTCCAGCTGTGCATCTAGCTCGCTCAGCCTCAGTGGTCTTTCCGAGGTTGCTGAATTGCTCGAGTGCCAATTCTAAATGAGGCGTAGCCAAATTGGCCTGACTCTGAAATTAAATCATGAATGTCGAAATCACTTGGCTCGTCCATGAGTTCTGTTAACGACAATACTGTACCTTGTTTAGTAAATACTCGCCGGTGTAGTAATGAGCTTGTGCGAGTTTATAGGGCAACTCGTATTGCATCGCACATTGGCGAAGCATAGAAAGATGCTTGACTGCCCCCTCGCTGTCTTCCAATTCCTACAAAATATCCAAAGTTACTCAAATTTCTATTTTCCAGAAGGCAAACAAATATCTACTACCTTGTAGGCAAAGGCGAGTTCCGTGTGAGCGTTGCAAATGCCTTCAGGATCAGGAATTCGTTTAGCAATTGCTAATAGCTTGGACAAATTGCGAAGAGCGTTTTTAACATCACCAGCAGAGAGTTGGCTCTTTCCAAGCTCGTAGAGCGCAGCGGCAACAGCTACGTCCTGTCCAGCTGTGAAGATTTAACGTGGAAGAAAAATTCATTGAATTACAAATTCTATTCCTTTTTCTTTGTCGTATGACGAAATTCCAACGAAACTAACAATCCACAGCTCTGTCGAGAGCGTGAGTAGCTGCTCGCATGGCGAGTTCCGGATCTTCCTTCCTGATTTGTCTCGAGAGTGCGAGCAGAGCTTCGTGCAACAGGCTACAAGATTCTCTGTAAAGGGTTTTTTGCTTCACTCCCAAGATCTTGGAAGCGTTCCAACTTTTTCCCTTCGATGCAATTCTAACTTCATTCAGATAGTCCAGGGCTTCCTTAGGATCACTCACTAGAAACAGCAATGTTAAGTGAGTTATTATTACCTTTCCTTACCTTAATTAAATCATAACACAGTATCCAACTTTTATCGAAGAGGAAACGTCCGTAGAGATATTTTATCACATTGAAAATCTGGCCCTCGTCATCTTCAATTTCTTCCCCTATTTTTAAACAGGTCCTGTACAATTTTTCAGCTATCCAGTGCCATTCCCAAGTCTGAGACTCGAAATAAATAGCCGTATCGAGAAAAGCTGCTGCTTGGACCGGTGTATTTCCTAGAAAAATTAGTTATTAAAAATAGAAACACAGAGAACTAAAAATTGGAAGATAAATTCTTTTCCAAGTCTCACCGGATCTTCTGGCAAGCTCAGCGGATCTTAATCCATCCTTGACACGCTCCAACAATTTTTTCTCGTTTCCCAATTTTGGCTTTCTCCATATTGCTGATCCTGGGCCAGCTTTGTTCCTCATTTTCTCATCAAGGTCGAAAAGGTCGTTGATGTAGTCCGCTGTTTCCGGTAAACCTTCCTCCTCGAGCTCGAGTATCACAGCGTCGTAATACGGTATGCGAAATCTTAGAAAAGCGAACATACATTATTTCACACATTAGACATACATTATTTCCATATTAGATTCAAGGCTCCTCATTATGAAAAGCACCTTCTGACCTCAACGGCTTCGAGCTTTGGCAGCATTGCCTTTAGGTCGGCTTTCAGCCTTGGCACTTCCGACCTGACAGCCCGAGTCAGAGTTTTTATTCTTTGTGACTTATTCGAGAATAAATTTTCGCTGTTACTACTCGAGCTGACTTCCTCGAGCAACTTCCCAGTCTTCGAAACATTATTAACAGATTTTTTATTTCTATCTTTCTGGAACTCCTCGCACGGGTTCCAACCGGGTTTTCGCATACGCGCCATTAATTCTTCTCTAAACAGAAAAAAATGCACATCGAGAGAAGCGATGTTCTTATAAAAAACGGAGTATTTTGTTTTTTCTTCGTTCCTACTGGTAATAACAATTATTGAGTTTTTTTTCTTCATGAAGATGCAAATGTAGGTCGACATGCTTGTAAGAATCGGTAAGATGCAGTTAAGATTTCGCAGCGTGCCTGCTGCATAATTTATTGCACGTGATAAATATCAAAATAAATGGTAAATATCGCTAGTAGACATATTTCGAAACGATCACTGACTGATTCCGAAAGAGAAAACAAATTTACAACATGTACAACGTGTACGACGCTTTTTTTTTTAATGACATACTACTTTTACGGGCATTGCCCGACCGAAAAATCCCTAATTTCAACCGAGCCTGGCTCGCTTTTTGTTCGCTTACGATATTCTTTTCTTCGGTTTTACATAATATAAGTTAGATTAATTTCGTAATGGAATTTTACGCTTTGACGGGTCGCTGTCTGGGTTCAAGCTTGATCTTGAATCCTTCGGCTCTCTTCAAGATAATATCGGCCGAGAGCCTGAAGTCGGCTTCCTTGATGGAAGATTGAACGCGGAAGTTTCTCAAGATCGTCGAGAGGAGAATCTTGAGCTTGAGCATGGCGTATTTGCGGCCGACGCAGGAACGTGGTCCGGCAGAGAATGGCACAAACGCGTAGTAATGACGATTGGCCGTTTTCTCGGGTAGGAAGTTATCCGGATTGAAGACATCGGGGTTCGGGTAAATGTGAGGTTGACGATGCATCTTGAAGGTAGCGATTACGACGGTGCAACCAGCAGGTACGGTATAATCTCCAGTAGCTGTAAAAAATTAGTCAAATTAGCACGTGTTATTTTTTCATCCATCTTCTTTTCTTTAAAAAAAACCATAAAATTTACAAATCCGGACTTACCGAGCTTGAGATCGGTCTTGATTTGACGGGCGATGATCGGTACAGGTGGATACATACGAAGAGTCTCCATGAGACAGCGTTCGAGGTATTTCATCTCCAGGGTATCCTGGAAGGTCGCTGGTCTGTCGCTGTCACCGAATATTCCGTCCAATTCCTCGATAACTTTGTCCTGGATATCGGGATGGCATCCCATCATCGACAGGAAGAAGCTGGATCCTGCAGCCGTGGTGTCATGACCCTAAAGAATAAACAGCACGAATAAATATGTCATTCGTACAATTTTGTTTAGTGATAACGCAAATTTCATTGTGACCGTCGTTTTTCCAACTTGCCTCGAACATGATAGTGTCGACCTGTTCCTTGACTTCCTCGTCGGTAAGGACTACGCCGTTTTGGCTAGCCTCGACGAGAAGGTCGAGGAAAGCGAGCCTCTTCTTCTCGCCAACGTCATTACTGTCATCAACGTCAAGATCGTCCTTAAGACCTGCCGACTGACCGAACGAGAGACCTTCGACGGTATTTGCGTTCTTTGCCTCGGCAGCTGTGGTGCTGATGAAATTGCGCTTGCCGGTTTTGTAATCTTCCTTCTTGCGCTGTATGACCTTCTTCGTCAGTCCATGGATGACTTCCAAGAGTTGAATCTGATTCTTGCCGTATTTCGTGAGGTTGAAGAGCCAGTCGGGTCTGAGCCAGACCTTTGTATGACGAAGATGAAGAATTTCGTTCATTCTGCAAATAGAGATTAAACGTTAGTAATGTTCTTTTTCTTCTTTTCTTCTTTCATTCTGCATACTGACTTCATGACGGCCATCGCGTATTCGAATCCACTGCGGTCTTGCGTCGATTTGGAGACACCCATCGCAGTCTCAAGAAGAATTTCAACGGTGCACTCGGACATGTAGTCGTGACAATCAAACTCCTTGCCATTTTCCTTGCGCATACGATCAACAGCGGCACGCGAATTGGCATTGAAGAGGTCGATGAAACTCTTGAGAACGTTCAAGTGGAAGGTCGGGGCAATCAGTTTACGGTGAGCACGCCATTTCGGTCCTGAAAGAAATGCATTTTTTCTTTTTTAAGTCACTTTAAAAATTACCCTCATTCTTCTTCAAAATAAATCTGCCCCTTATCATCTATTTTTTTCTTTACAAAAGTATCGCAGATTTATTATTCCGAGGAAAGCATGAGATATTGAGCAATATCTCTCGTCGCTTACTAGAGAAAGCATGCAACCGACTAGAGTTTCTTTCTCGCTGTTGATCATCGCCAATCCCCAGCATTTCATTCTACGTCTTAAATATTATGTCGAGTCGCGGTTGTAACAGCGATTGGTACGTGAAGCAATATTACTCGTACATCGTAAAAATAAATATAAAAATACAAAGAACACCTGGACTCCTGTCGCAAGAGGTGATACCGTTCAATGAGAAGTTTACTTCCTAAACACGCAGAAAATCATGAACCGGAAAGTAATATTTCATAGAGGAATAGAAATTGATTTTCTTTTTCCAAGATACAATTTACTCTCAATCTTCATACTTTATATCCTTCTCAAGCCAACCGCGTCGGAGTAAGATAAAAATGATCAGTAATAATTACCCAACCGCTAAATTACATCTCAGTGATCTATCGCGATGGAAAATTATGACAGAGGTACAAAGTCGTTTTGCAAGAGAAACGAGAGATTATTATATGCTTCAGGATATGAACTCTCGGCCTGGTCGACGAGAGCGTAAATGCGTTTCCGGGATAGCTTTTTTTACCTCATCGTTGCCCATAAGCTTCCTGGATTGTTCAGGCCGCAAGAATGTACTTAAACCGTCATTAACATTTCTCTCCCTCGTTTGATGAAACTGGTAAAAACGAGAAGGAAAAAATCGTTTTCTTTTTTATAATTACAGAACGTACCGGTGGAGATGAGAAGACCATTTCCAAGCCAAGGCTTGAAGAATCTGTACTCGGAAGATTTGTCAATATAAACGTGACTGGACAGAATGACCTCAACGTCACGCGGGTCAACGAGGAAGACTAGGAGTTTGGGTCCAATCCACAGTTTGATGACCTGATCGAATTCGAACGAACGCCTGTAGATGTTGCGGAAGATACCTGAATGCAAGCAAAGGCAAATATGTTTTTATAAACTATTGTATAAAATATTATACATAATTATCTACAAATTATTGTCGTTTCTGTTTCAACTCACTGTCGGCGCTTCCAAGGAACTCGGTAGCGTTACCGATCAGAGGATAACCCTCGGGTCCGGGGATCTTCTCAGCGAGCTCGAGCATATGACGTCTCGAGATCCTGAAGTAGATGGTGAAGAGAACCAAAGCAGGAATAAGAAGAGTGAAGAATACCGAGGTCGCCGAGAGTCCGGTAGCCGCTGCTCCGGCTACCGTTCCAGCTAATATTTCAGGTCCAGCCGTGGACATCCTTGCTAATTTCTACAAAAATAAAATCAAACTAAGTATATCTTCTCGATTCACACATTTTTCACTCGATGATCCAACGAAAATTAATATCTGGCAATATCCATCCGGTTGGAAATTTGGGTCTATACACTTTGTGACAACTGGAACGTTAAGTCCCAATCCCATTGTCCTTTCCGATAATCCACGAATCGTTGAAACAATGCTTCAATGTTTCTTCTTGTCCTTACAGAAACGATGAAAGTAAAAGAAGTAAAAAGAATTCCACCCACCTATTACAAAAGTCGAGTGGACGAGTTCCAGTCGATGAACCACCACCGAACTGCTCAGCTCGCCGAACCTCCGGGCCTTTTATAAACGGTACAACAAGTCGAAGGTGTGTATGAGAGTGTAAAATCCGTCATCCCCACCGTCGTTTGCGATCACGACGCGGGCCACAAAGGTTTCCACCTATAATTAAATAGATATATGCGTAAAGAGGGTATTAGAATCGCTAATAGAAGTGCTTTGTTGCTCGTTATTCGGCAACGTTTATTGTTTGTGTGTCTACGTGCGCGAAACGAGGGAACGAAAGAGAACACCAAGGAGAGGCCAAGAAGGAAAACCGTAAACGCGTCGTTGAATGACACGGTAGAAATACTTTTACCTCTGAGCTTTGTATTATTTCACATTTCTTCCGGGTATCGTATACGTACGACAATAATTCGAAATCTTGAACGATATTATAACTCTCCGATAATATACCGTATTCTCAGTGTGAATTATAAAGGTCATTACGTTCTCGGTGTTTACATTCATCAATGTATGTTTACCATCGTTAGAAATGAACATAACCATACAACACGTATCGTTCTAACTTCTCAGGGATACTCGAAGAAAATACGTAGTCGCATTAACAATAATATAAACCGATGAGTTTTAACGGATGTTTTCTTGCATAAATACTCGTATTTTATCATCGGTAAGCTTTATTGTTATCCAACGACACGAGACAGAATTTATAAGATTATTCACGTCGTTGCTCTTGGAATATTTCTCATTCTCGTCGGTTTGCCGAAGTTGTAGAGCTTGCCTAACGAATATAATCGAGGATTTTCACATGCGACGAACGTCACACGTCGTTCATTGTCGTCGGAAGCCGGGTATCGATAAATTATTCGCTTTGTCGGTGTACGCATATTAATCTCGACAGGGAACCGAAGCTCTAACGGCTTGTGGCGCAAACATATCTGACAATACCGTTCATGCGTATATTTATAATGAAATAATAATCATTCGATGAAGTCGTTCGGTTTGCCGCTTTCATTCACGGTCAAGTGTACATTTTTTTTTCAATTCTCTTCCAATATTGGAAGGATGGTGAATTTTAATAGAATCGCAACAGCGTTTCTGTATGTGTCATCCATTTCTTCTTCAGGGAAGTAGGCAGTTTGCCTGGGCACTGTTCGGAAAGCAACTTCCTATATGATCCATAATTAATCATATGCTTGTATAACGGAGGCTTAATTTTTTTATGTTTGAGAATCCAATGGCCGAGTCCCATCAGCAAGGTTGAAGATATTCCGGGGATATCAGTGACATCGATATGCTGACGAGTCATCGACATACGTAAAACCGGAATCGATCGATTTGCTTGTCGCACTGCCTTAGTTCCTACATTAGCAAACAATGCCACATGTTTCCACGTCTCATCCAGTTGCTATTTTCCACGACATCAATGATGACACTTCTATTTCTTCTCCTGGGTTTCTACCATTTTCACAAATAATTGAAAATGGTTTCATCAGCTCGTTTCTTTATACTGTAACATAAATAATATTCATATATATATATATATTTGTGTGTGTGCATGTATCTATATAAATCTCGCAGTGACCCAAGAAGTCTTTTCACAAAATGCTTTACTCTCCTGCTACCAGTTACATAAGGGTCTTATTGCAACGGTATTACATAAAACCATTCGACAGTTATTTTATCGAATATTACAGAATTTATGTATTACTCTATATACATGTCATATAATATAGTGTCTAGTATATTAGGATTGAGTATGCCAGATTTATCGTTTCAAACTAACTGATACGTACTTGTCATTTGAATCAGTGTAAACAGATTTCGTCCATTTCCAGGCAGATTGTTTTCATCATAAGGCATAATGGATTGTGCTAGAACTGTTGCCCTGGGAAACAAAGCTCACGATTAGGCAACTTTGTGGACTAGGAAAGCATGGCTTGAGGTAGACAAATTCTACTGTAGCAAAGCTATATACACCCTAGTATAAATGTACTTGGGTATCCCAGTATGAGAACGTTTGTTAAAACTCATGCTTATACATATGCATCTAGTAGGTTTAGAAAAATAAAAGTACGTTTTTAAGAGGTAAATGTACATGCTTGGCCAAGATGCAATTTTGACTATTTTGTTGAGATTGTAATGCAGAAGATTTTTGTACTTGTTCTAATCGACCTAAAGCTTCTAACCTCTAGACTCCCTCTACACATGATAACGTAGAAGTATCAGGAGAACATACAGTGTACAGAGTGTTTGAGAGAATTTGCACTATAGGCATATGCCATGGTTAGGATATTTCCGTCTGGCTATTTTTTCAACACACAATGATACTCTACAGTTTGCAATGGCTATTTCATTTCCTCGTTAGTAAAACAGCCATGTACTTTTTCATTTTCTTGTATAAAACTTTAACAGCCTCGCGATAAAATTTTTCCAACGTAGGTAGAATGCAGTGTATTTTTTACTATTGGTATTTTCCAACAGCATATGCATTTCTTGGATATCCTTGTGCGTGACTTAAAGCAGCATTGGAAAAGACACAATATTCCGATTACAATCGACGGATATCCAGGTCGCAGCGAGATGACCCTTCTGTGCCGCTTCGAAAACTGTTCGCTGTTGCTTTTCGCACACCATCGTCTCTCAACGCGGGCAAACTGTGTGAAAAACGAGTTGTAATGATATCGAATTCAACGATTTACTATAGTTATTATTCATTAGGGTGGAAGATGTATCTTTTTTGTAAAACCGATGCAACGTACTGTAAAAAGTTTGAAATGTACCAACTTGAGAACAGGGCCAACTGTTCAGCTTATTCCCACGTAATATTAATCGCGTTTGCATGTCCAAAGTCCGAGCCAGATGACCTCTGCCAATGACATTCCTGGACGTCGTTTCCGCCATGTTCTTCATGACAACCTTGCAGTAAATATATGGTTTACATTTAAAAAATATAAATAACAGAAGAGGCTCAATAATAATCTCTTAATCTTACTATATTTGTAATAACAGTGCAAATTCTGGAAAATGTATTTTTTGAAGATATTTTCGCCGAAACTTATTCTCTACCGTAAACAAGAATATAATAGTTCCTTATTCGTCCGCTCAACAACACTGACGCTGTTGCACAGCTGATGTGTCATGGCCGAACAGCGTAGCCAAATCTCGGGAAGTTTTATCGTTCTACGAAAGAATATTCATAATATCGGTGAGGATTTCGTGGAGATAAATATTATTGTTTTAGAACGTTAATTCGAGTTAAGCCACAGTCGATGATTATAAAATATCGTGTCGAATAACAGGTATAAACGTTTTTTAAGAGTGATCTAGAAAATACGTTTAACCTTCACTGTTTCGCTTCGTGTTTATCCCTGATAATTTACGCCTGACATTAATTGCCAATTTTAAAGAAATTCGTGTAGTGTGTTTAGGTAAAGATATGTAGTTACTTCATTAGGTTTGACAAGAGAGTTTTGTATGAACAGCAGTCTAAATCAATTTCACGTATAATCTAACCTCTCGAATTTGAGGGATCGAAGCGAGTGCAAATGTAATCGAAGTTAGTATAACATCATTTGCTTAAAAATCTAGAATACAGAAGGAGTGATCTTGTCCTATGCTTTGGAGCAGTAGGAAGGAAAGCACTGGAAAATTTAACATGCTCAAGCAGCATGTGTTGCAGCGTCATATCACGACAAAAGCCCATCGCCTTGTTGAATTGAAAAGAAGTACATTGCTATCAGTAGATGGCTCCAGCTAGTAACAGGAACAATCTTTCAATGTTGTCTCTGTATTAGCTTGCGGGCTAACTAACTGATGAAACTATCATTCTTCCCATGACTATCAACAATAATCGGCATCAACAAAATCTTACTTTTTCTTGATAACATAAACATATATATATACATATATATTTATATGAATATATAAATATGTACCTAACATCTGTATTAAGTATGATGTTATTGGCGTATGTATATATACGTTGCCGTAATAAAGAAGGCTCTAGTCCGCTGACATCAATGCAAATGTCCAATTTTCGTTGCTATTATGAAAATGGCCATGGAAAATCGGTTGGACTTTGGGCTCATTGGTGAAAGGGGTGCGGCCATACAACACACTTGGTATTGTCCATACTCCAGTCTTGACATCGATGTTACCCGACAAATATTTCACTTCTTCGAATTCTACGCAATTTAATAACGATCTCATAGACCTGAGTTTTTCGACAGATAGCACCGTGCACTGACCCAATGGAAAGCGGAAGCGAGGATCTTTCCTTGACCGAGAATGTACCACGCGAGATGGAGATTGGCACACAATCGTCAGGCACGACCGATTCACAGACTAAGGCGAACTTCGAAAGTAACAGCGAGACAGAGCCTATATCGTCGAAAATGGACACAGTACCCTCCCAAATCTCGATGGATATATCACAGATCGAGATGAATGAAAAATCAGAAAAAAGTTCCTCCGAGGAGAACATGGATCAGGATGACGAGATAGTCGCCAAAGATGATATAGATGATGTTCTTAATGGTCTTAATAGTCAATGTACGTCGATTTCTGGTATCGAAGGAGGAATGTCGAGCGACGATCTTCGACAGTTCGATGTTCTCGATGATCTGGAGCGTCACGACGGTGATGAGGACGGTACAGATTATGAGTGTGATAGCAACGAGAGCATGGACTCTGATATACCAGACGACGAAATCGAAGCGATGCTTGAGGAGGGTACAACGATTGTTTTTTCGTTTTTTTTATTGTTATATCTCTTAAGGGTGATAAGCAAAAATAGAAATTTAATTTTACAGGTCTACCGGCCGAATTTCGAGGTAAAAGAAAAGAGGCAGGAGACTGTATGCCGTACGAGGAAAGGGAAAAACTGGTTTTGGATGGTGCGTACTACATCATGTTTGTAGGACATCTTCAATTTAGAATCTGGTCTGACTTACATATAAAAAACTAAAAAAAAATCGTTACAGAAATCGGTCACAATCATTTCGACGTTTTGCCCGAAGGCTGGGTTCAAGTAACGCACAACAGTGGTATGCCGCTATATTTGCATAAACAGAGCAGAGTCTGTACTCTTGCCAAACCGTATTTTCTCGGGCCTGGTAGCGTTCGCAAGCACGAGGTACCTGTAAGCGCAGTGCCTTGTTTGCAATATAGAAGAGCGCTGCAAGAGGAGGAAGAGGAACGAAAGAGAGAAAGCAAGCGCGAACCTACTGCCGAAGCATGCACTTTGCCGAGTGCTAAAATCGAAACGATCCAGGAGAATCGAGCGGCTCATTCTCTCGATAGCGAGCATTTGCGAAATTATTGTCAGACGCTTTTCCGATTTAAAGCCATCAAGGTCATGAGATTTCAGTGAGTACAACGGGAAAGGCTCGTGAGGCGCTTGATGTTCATCGTAGACTAGAAGGTAAACAACCACCGATCATCATTCACCTTATTCTCTAGGTCGTGGTCAGCACGCAGAAAATTCACGAAGAATAAGAAGCATCGAAAACAGCTTGAACGGCCTACATTGCCAGACGGCACAAAATTGATTACTTTTCCAATTGGCAGCGGAACGGCAACGGGTAATGGAAGTCCCGGTACGGGTGAAGAGAGCGGTGGTCAGAGACCCCCGAAACATTGGATAATGAACCCTTCGGGCAAGAGTTACGTGTGCATTCTTCACGAATACGTGCAGCATGCCCTCAAGAAACAGCCCACCTACAAATTCAAGGAATTAGGTAAGTTTATTCGAATAGTCGAACGATCGATCATAATTCCTTTGTGAATCTATAAGAACCTTTGTACTTCCAGAAAATGCTGCGACTCCTTATTCAGCGGTTGTATGTATCAACAACATGGAATATGGAAGTGGCTTCGGCAGCAGCAAAAAACAAGCAAAAGCAAATGCCGCAAGGAAAACACTAGAAATCCTTATACCACAGATGAGAGACAAGATATCCGGGGAAACGAGTGGCGATGGGGTAACTTCGAATGCTGGACGTACGACCAAAGCTTCCAGAGGAAATTCGGACGCTGATCTATCGTTTTTCGATGAGATTGCCATCGAAGATCCGCGTGTAGCAGAATTTTGTACAAAGACGACAGAACCCTCGCCACACGCTATTCTCATTACGTGCTTGCAGAGAAACTTTGGCCTAGGTGATATGCACATTAATTACTCTGTCAATACGTTGAAGCATCAGCGAAATGAATTTACAATGCGGGTTGCCAAACACGAGGCCACTGTGGTAAGTTAGGATTTTTCTTTTTAGAAATATTCAATCATTTGCCAATCGAAGGCGACATGTAACATTAACTTTCGCGTCTCAGGTATGCCGAAACAAGAAAGATGGGAAACAACGAGCCGCTCAGGCAATACTTCAGCGGTTGCATCCTCACATACAATCCTGGGGCTCCTTACTGCGACTCTACGGTTCACGCAGCGTTAAATCTTTCAAGGAGAAGAAACAGCTGGAACAAGAGATAACGCTTTTACAGGGAAAAGCGGCGGTCAATCAACCGAATCACGCGATACTAGGGAAATTACGACAAGAGATGCGTAAATTGTCCGATCAACGTCAAGCTATACAGCCCATTGGTAAATTCGTACCGCCCGATTTACCCAGAGGGTCTGCCGCTAATTTAAATAATGTTGACTTATAACCCGCTCTAGTCAATTCGATGCCGCATGTAGCGAATCGTATTCTTGCATTTTTAAAAAGCTACTCCGTTCGGACAAATTTTATTTTCATCCAATTGGGGAGTCTTCTCGTCGGAATTAGGGAATTAGTATATGAAAAAGAAGAAACCCGCCAATTAGCACATATAATTAGATAGTTGTTGGAGATAAAAGCGCTGCCGTATACCAGCTTTCCATTCTGCCGTCGATGCAAGCTTTTTAGGACTTATCTATGGCCATTTGAGATCCGACTGTTGATACGCATAAAATTATTACTAATAGGTTTATTCATAATAACATTTCCATTACAGTTTTAATATTCACGCTTGAGTCGTTGGTATTGTTTTTATCTTCTCCCAATTACTTATTGACTAACGTACAACAAGTTGTAAGTTTGTTTTTTTTTTGTTTTCTTTTTGTTTTTCAGTAATGTGTATATACAAATTGCAGTATCATCGGGAAAAAATGCAGCACTGCCCTTATACGTTTAATTGATGTTCTCAGATTTTCTGAAAATATACGCTCTTGGAAGAAAATTAAATAAAATTATTTGTTGACTTTTGACAAGTATTGTTTAAACATGTCTGTGGCCTTGTTTCTCTATACCAAAATGGAGGAATGGATATGTATGCAGGTTTTCACATATAATTAAGAATTTGTCACAAATCAAAAACTGCAAGATCTCTCTACCGGAAGTAAATATATGTTCCACATAGTTGTATAGGGTCCATGAGTTTGTAGATAATTTTGTTTCTTTTGTTGGATCTCGCGTCAATCCATACTACATTGTTCCTTGTGTCTCTTTGGAATGTCGATTAGTCCATACAAGTCCTAATGTCAGAAATATACGTTATACTTTAAGAATGCTAAATATTAGCATACTTCGAGAATTATGAACGAGCCGCGAGGAGCAACATCGTCGCAGGGAAGTTCGTTTCACGATCTCGTAATTGTTCCATTAATCGAGCAAATTTGTGACTAACGACAGTGTCTACGAATTATTTTCCTCGCTATGAGCTAGTTCTAAGCTAATGTGATAACGTTTCTCCGATAAAGTCTTCATTTTGGAATAACGGCTTTGAGCATATTTGTCTCAAACTACCGTTCGCTATTATAAATGGCCCATACTTTGATGCAGAATTAAATTGGCGATGCTAATAATTCAAGCAAATTTAACGTAAATGCCACGCAAGCGATAAAAATGTTATAGAAAATTGTTATGTAAAAAAGATAAAGCAAATCGTTAAGCCGGAAGCAACGAGGGTACGCGTGCGAGGAACGAATAAAGGCACAAAAATGTCATGTAAAACTTAAAAAAAAAAAAAAAAAAACAAACACAAACTTAAGAGCGCAGCAATTGGTCGATAAATTCTTTTCTATAAAAAATTTGCCATCATTCACTTCGCATAAAAGCCGCTAAATCATTGGTTTCCTTTCTGTGTAAAATATGCATTCATATAATTATATAACACCGATAAAGCTATGATACGCGGTATTTTTGGCAACAAATATATCGTTATAAAATACTTCTACTACCACACGGGAGTACAACGTTAGGTGGTGTATGGATCGATACCACAAAAATCGTTTTCTAGATTTTGTTCAAATAGGACACTCCGTCATGAGTGCAATTTGGGATCTAAATAGGTCATGTATCATTATCGTTTCTCCTACGTATGATTATGTAAATTTCAAACTCAGCGAAGATAAGCTCGTCGCTGTTATACTGTGGAGGTGAGATTCGTCGTAATGCTCAAATTGTTGGATCGACATTTAATTTTGACTGGTAGCGATTGAAACGAAGAAAATCGTTTAAATCGATGTGTCGCTGGCACCGTTACCGGAAAGCGCCATCTTCGAGAGACTAGAAAGACTTCGGCGGGGACTGCTACCACCGAGAAAGCCACCGCTGTTTTCGGAGAATATTTTCCGAAAGCTGAAATATTAACTGAAATAAGTAACTATTCATCGTACAATATTCAAAGTACGAGACGATAATTACAATTTACGAATTCCTGATTCAGAAGACTTTTTCCAGGGTGCGTCGTCTGGTTCGTATGGCAAAGGACCTTGTACAGGTGCATCCCTCTCATCCTCAGGCCTAAAAAAAAAGATATGTATGAAGAGGAGCTAGAGCTTGTTCTGTCTCGTGGCATTCTCTTGGATCTAGCAAATATATTCATTGCAAAGTCTGTTCGCCGTCAACGCGACGACTTTGCAAATGCACAAGCAAAACAGTTTGATCAACTGCATAGCCGGGTGTCTTACGCGTAAACGTTAGTCGGGATTGCTGGTACCCCACTGCCTGAACACAAAGCACGTGGAATTGTGGCGTGTGTGTGTTTAGCGTTCGAGGTAACCGCGGAAACCAAACGCGTAACCATGCGAAATGAAAAAAAAAAGAATTCATGCAAAATCAAGTTAGAAAGAACTATCGAAACTATGATGAATTTAAATGATCTAGTTAGACGGGCGAACGACGATATGAGCTTCAGCAAAACTATATGATCGATCATAAATGAGCAAACTAACTACGTACTAAAGTAAACTTTGCGTCGTAACTAAAAATGGCATTGTGACATACGTTTCAGGCTTTGGACGATACAATTCCAGTTCATCCTCCAAATCGGAAACTCGCGCTTTCAATTCATTTCTCTCGTGTAAAATCTCCTTGAGTTCAGCCGTCGTGAATCTAGGCCTGTCGGGATCGTCAAGATCGTAAACCACTTTGTTCGTCAGATCGGGGTAACCGTGAGATTTTGTCAGATCCTCGTTTTCCTTTCGCGCCAGACCCAAACGTGCTCTCAAATTAATCAGCTCGCGATTTTGATCCTGCAACTGAGCTAGAAAGTCAGCGCGCTCCTCGACGAGACCACGCGATTGCATCTGCGCCTGGCGCTGTTTTCGTTTCAGTTCACGGCCAACTACTCCTAGTTTGTCCACTTGAACGGTCAACTATCAAAAGAAAGATAAAATTTTATGTACTTAAACACAAGTCATTATCGTAATGCTAATGTTATACATATGCATCCGTACATTTTCGATTTCCAAATTCTTTTGAGATAACTCTCTGTCCCTCGTGCGAATTTGATCCCTCTGCTTGTCAATCATACTTCTGAGACGTTGCAAGACCGCAATGTCCACCTCTTGACTTGCCGTAAAAGCTGATGAGACGAACGAAACAATAAAATTATTCATCATGTAGAGAGCTCTTCCATTGTCGCTATGGATTTTGGATTAGTTAGGGGATGATGGTTGTTAGTACTTTGTTTACCGCTGTCCTGGTTATCAGTGCGTGATTCTTGCAAGGCTTCGGCCAAACGACGATTTTCATCCTGCAATCGTGTTACCATACCCACAAGATCGCGGGATTCTTGTCGCCAATGTTCTTCGGTCTGTTCCACTTCCTATCGATACATAGCGATAAAATTATCAACTCGAGCACATAATTACTTAATCACCAGGGACAAACTAGTGTACCTTCTCAAATCTTTGTCTATCCTCTGCTTTCCCAATCTTGTCATTTTCCAATTGCAGAATTTTACTCGTCAACTCCTGTACAGTCGTGATTTCTCTCTCATTTTTCGTAGCAAGATTCTCCAACAACTCAAGAGCATTGATCACTTTAGGCATTAGGCCGGTCACTGCGTCTGCTCCAAAATGATCTATAAGTTTTTCGCATTCTTTTCCGATCTCTGAAGCGATGTCGTAGACGTCCACGACGGAAACGTCCGACGTTGCGGAATATTCCTCCATTTCTGGGATAGAGTTTCTTCTCAGATGAAAAGGCATTAATACCGATTACACTTTTTCCAACCAATTGAAAACATCAGCTTCTTCTTAGGATTTCGGCTGATTAACAATGGCCTGTGGAAACAATGGTCGATAAAGTATTCTGTATCATCAAGATTATAACAATACAACGTGAAACAAAATGCGATTTATATAAATAATCATTAAAATATCTGAGAATATTTAAATCAGTGCGCAATACCGACGGACGGTAAGAAAAATAGTGATTCATTTTTCTTTCTGAGAGTTCCTTAAAAATTCAACGAAAATTTAACTCAGGCGTTCAACAGGATTGATCGACGAAAAGCGTAACCTTTGGCACGTCCTTAAAGCGTCAAGATGCTTGTAACATTAATGTTCTGAAAAATATTAGCCGGACAAATATATAAAATGGGTATTTCACATAATTTCCATACGATTTGAAGCACTTATTCAAATTCTATTGAAAAAAAAAAAAAAAAAAACAAGAGAACGATTATGTATCATAATACGAAATGCAAACTGACATCGCAAGAATGCAAGGCACTTCCTTCGATCGTAAAAGTCGGCGTAAAGGCAATTGCAAAAAATTTTGCTACAGGGCCTTGTTACGAAAATCTACGTTACCGAATAGCGTAGCACTTTGCGACAATAAATCCTTCGCGTATTTTGTAATCATAAGACAATTTTAACACGGTGAGTGTACGAGACGCAACGCGACAGGATTTGTCATCCGCCCATTACTGAATTCTCAACACTTGATCTTAATCAAGAAATCCACTATATACATACACGGAGTAGAGATGAAACTGACAGATGTTAGTTGTGCCGGGATGATGGACGTTGGAGAAGGGAATGCACCGTTCTCGCCGGCACCTTTTTTTTTCAATAGAAAACTCGCGCACGCCACGGACGACAGTTTTCAGAAGCTCATAGCCAAATGCACAGTCGGACAAAAATGCAGTGACCTTCGTACTCATGATCCTCTCACGGTAAGTCCTAGCAGACGAAAGTCTAGCAGATCCACGTTATCGACCGAGCAGGTCACGTGACTTCTGACAGTTACTCTCCGTCTGAAAAGTTCACACGAAGTCACAACAATTGCGGCAACGTCAAAGAATAACCAAAGTTTACAATAATTCGTAATAACTATAAAGTGAAACTCGTCATTATTTTCGTAGCATTTATTTGCAATGTTTCGTTCATATTCGAAAAAATGTACATATTTCTACATGGTTTTCGTAGTCAATATTATTCAAAATTAACTGTTTTGTTTCTCCGGCATGCATGCTCATGTGTAAGTGTATATATGTATGCGTGTGTCTGTATGTGTTACGTGAGTGCTCGTAACTGTGTAATTAAGGTTATATATATCATCTTTGGTTTCGCATATGCAACTATGTGCGTTTCGGCAGTCGTGTTGATGCATTCTATCGGCGTTCGAATATCATCGAGCTTTTATTAAACACTTATTCGGTTACGTATTTAGCTGCATAACAATTTTTTCGTAAACGTTTTCGAAATTACTCCTAGCTGTACCAGAAATTGCATTGATTAGGTTAATTTCTTCTCGAATGGAGAATTGCTAGCATAAAAATAATAATAATAATCATGGTACGGTTATACCGAGAACGTTGTCCATTTCAATCAGGTCCAAATAGAAATTTAAATGCTACCGATAATATCATGCTACGAATAGAATTAGCACGATTATAACATTATTCAACTTTTCAGATTCGAAACAAGCCCCGATGATATCCAAATGCATCGTGCCTCTACAGGAGGCAAAAATCACGAAAGGCGCGCACGTGTTTTCCATAGCGACTATTATAGCACGAAAAGTCGTCTCATAACGTAATTTACAAGCATGACGAATACAAGGTATAAAATTCTGTTTTCTTTTGTTTGTTTGTTTGTTATCTTTTCTTACGCATAATCTTCGTATCAACATATTTACAGTTTATCAGTCAAATAAATATATCGAGCGCTAGTAGGATTGATCAAACCTAACTCTATAAAACTCATAGTGTTTCTTTTATCTTTCTAGTTTCGTCTCGATAAGCTTCAATGTGGCCACGAGTAATCGACGATATCGCAAAGTTAAATGCATCGAACAGTATCTATGGTGTGAATATTGATAAACCGTAAGGGACATCCATAAACGCTTTTTAAACGTGGTACTTGTTTTACGTCGTTCACGTCCACTCGAACGTTTCACAGTTAATCGACGTTTACAAAACGGTCTTTATCTTTCTTTTTTAGGTAAATCTGTTCGTTGTATACATTACAGTATATTTACAGATTCGCGTCTTTACAATATATAGTCTGGAATATCACAGAATTCAATGATTTATCTCGGTCCGGCCATGGTCGGTCGAAGATTTGGAAACAGAAAAACGTATCTAACACGCTATTGGATTCTCAACGATGTCGAATTCTTTTTGTTTTTGTAGCCAAGCTTCGCTCTTTTGTTTAACGCCGCCATTTGGCAAATGGCAATTTGTCGGATTATTGATATTTATATAGTTCGAATGCTACGTGGCAACAATTGCTAACTCTTTTGTTTTTCTTTTATATATTAATGTACACATAATTTGTATTATTTACAGTTTGAAATGAACTCGACGAGTTCGCCTGGAGACTCGAGAAACGCTTTCGTCGTCGAGTTTTCCGTGTCCCCGTCAGGATTTTTCTCTTGCGTATCGCTCAGCAATAATTCGCAGGCGATATCGAACAATAATCTTTATCGGAATCGCATTATCGATTATTTCCTTCGTCGGATTTGGGAATCTGGACGAGGATTTCACGATGGGATTAAGGACACACACACACCATTCGTTTCGTTGGAAGTATTTCTCTCCGACAACGGGACTAGAATTTCTGCAATGGGCATACACGGCTGTACTCGTACGTTGTGCCTCGTTCACTTCTTAGTCGCGTTGCTCGATATCGAATTATCCATCTTACCGACGTTTAATTTTTTAGTAACGCCGGAAACGATCCTCGTGGATGGACCCGTGACTTTGTTGGCTTCGAACTTCTGCTGCAACGAAGCCACGTTGGATTTACTACTAGCTGCTTTTTGCACGGGATTCGACTTTGTCGAGATCGTTTCGTTCGATTTCGCATCGGATTTTGTCACTAGCTTCGTCGACTGACTCGATGGAGTTCTCGCATTCGAGTCCTTCGACGAAAGCGACAGTGATTTTCCTAGACCGGTGGGAGAAATCGTAGAGCCACTTCCAGTTGGCGATTTCTTCTTTTCGGCGAAGGTAGCTGCCTTTGTAAGAATACTTCCGGGTTTCGGTGGCATAGTAGGTGTTTTATTCGGGCCTCTAGGCAACGTCGGTGTCTTGTGGGTTATCGAGCTGGTCTTCGTCGAGCCAGCCTGAGTCTTCGTGTTACCACCGAGTGTAACGTCGGGCGAAGTTTTTGCCGCGTTGGCACTAGCGTTCGAACAGCTCGATACTAAATCAGGACTGTTGCTCAATTTTCCAAAATTCTCTTTGCTAGGAGTGACACAAGTCGCGTTCTTCGATGTAAGACCATTCGAGCTCCCTATCGAATCTCTCTTGTCCGAATTTCCACCGAATTTGTTCGAACTAACGTTCGACCTCGTAGGACTCGTTACTTTGTTGTTGCTCGACTTGAGACTCGTATCCGAGCCCTGACGACTAGTCTTAAGACTGACGTCGGATCCTTGCCTCGACGATGTTTTCAGACTCGAGCTAGAATCTACAGTTTGCTTCGCGGATTTCAATGAACTGTCGGAACTCTGTCTCGTTGAGTTAGTTTCCAATTCGCTGGTTTGTTTCGCTCCTTTGACAATACTCGGAGGTGTCTTTGTCCTGTTCAATGGAGGCTTAACCAATGTCTTGTCCTCTTTTTTCTCCTCCTTTTTCACAATCGTAGAAAGTGGCAGAGTCGTTTTAGCAATGTTCGGTTTGGCTGGTGCGGTGGTCTCGGGAGGCTTCATGCCAAGAGCCTTTGACATAGCGTCATTGACATTAGGATTGTTGGAATGCAGAGAAGACAATTTACTTTCGTCCACTGGTTTAGCTCGATTGGACGAAGTAGAAACTGTCGTTTTACCGGAATTTTCTTTGACGCTCTGCGGAACGTTTAGGGCCGATGGATTTAGATAACCGGAGCTTGTAGTCGAGCTAGCTGAGTTAAATTTACCAGAAGCAGAGTTTGAGTAGACGCTACCTGGTGATTTATAATGATTACTCGAGTTTGCATAAGTATTGATGGAACTCGTCGAGCCAAGATTTTCCTGATTCTTCTCCGCTTCCTCCTTCTCTCGTTTCTTCCTCGCCAGTGTCGAGGTCGAGTAAATCGAGTCGAAATTTCTGTTGGATATTTCCGACACGATTTCAGAAAGTAGTCCCATACCGTCGTTACCTCTCGATGGATTAACGGAATTGTCTATCGGCTTAGGCAATTTGTACTCGTTGATCGGTCCAGCTGTTCTAGGCTCCGCCTTCTTACGCATTTTCTCCGGTATCGATTCTTCGATCACAGCATAAATATTGTCGTTCGAGGGTGATTCCTCGACGATCTTCGTCAATGCCGAGTCCCCAACGAGATTCATACAATCGTCGTAAGCATCGTCGTTCGGTTTCTGTGAAATCTTCACCGGTGGATTTTGATAGCCAGGCAAGCCTGGAATTTTATCCAAGCTCTCCGAGCTCTTGTCGGTCGTAGAAGCTACTGCGATCGGTGGTACAGGAGGCGGTGACGTAGGTCTCGCACTGGCAGGAATACTCGTCGGACGTTTTACAGGATTGGCTTGTCTCATCGACCCAAAAGTTTGTATCGTCGGTCTAGCCGTTACTTTAGTGTCCCTCATGCTCTGAGCTCTCATGACGACCGGTCGTTTTTCCCCAGCTTCGCATGTTGCCACAGCGATCGCTTGAGTCGGTATCTCAATCTCTTTCTGCGGTATGGGATGTGAAATCTCAAGATTTCTCAATATCTCCTTGTCTATTACTTTATTCGCTTTCTGGTGTTGACCTCGAGTCAACGAATTCGTATTCTTCTCATCCTTGTTCCCTTGAGGCTGTGAATTAGTTCTCATAATACCAGAGCCTGGTCTAAGCATCGATGCTATTCTATTGAGAGTACTCGTCGTTGGTTTCTCCTGTTGAACAACAGCAGGCTTCTTATCGAGGTCCGTTATCGCAACGTTAACGAGCGGTGTGCTGTTCGGTCTCTGAGGCTTTTGTGGCGTTGGATAAGATAAAGTTGGCTCGGGACTTGGTCTCGCTGGGATATCCGGTGCCGGTCTCGTCGGCACTTTGGAACCGATCAGTTCCATCGACGTGCAAGTTGTCGCTGCTAGAACGGGACTGCTGATCAGTGGACGAGCTGTAAAACCTGGATTTAATGGTGGTAACGCAGGTGCTGTATTTCCTCCTGCAAGCTGATGATTCATGGTCGATGGCATGCTACCAAACGTGTTCCTCATCGTCGCGCTGCCTCGTTGCAACGGCTTGATGTTTGTCTTTATCGCTACTGTAGGCACCGTTGGTGGTGGTGGCGCTGGTTTCGTCGGCTCGACGGTTTTCGTTGTCGCACTCGGCAGAGCCGAGAGTGTGAAACCTTTGAACTGACCAAACAAATTATTGTTGAAGCGCTCGTCGGACTCGCTCTTCGGCAGAAGACTCGCGCAAGCAGGATCCTGGCTCAGGCTCGAGTCGATCGTGTCGATACCCCGTGGCATCGGGCTCGGACGATCTATCGTTTTTATCGTGAAGCCATTGTTGCCTCGCTCTTTCCTGAAAATTCCAAAGCGAAAATAACGTAAGCAAGGGAGATGGATGGTAAAAGGGCGAAACATTGTTTGTGTCTTTCTGTTCGTTTTGTCAAAGCCTGAGATTGATTCTTCTCGACGAGGAAAGTAACATTGTTCTTTTTTTCTTTTACAGAGAGAATCGTTCGCGATCCCGGTCGCTCGATGAATAATCGACACTCGATGAACAAATACGTAGGGACGTCCTGAGGTTGAGAAGAAGAAAAACAAAACATCACACCTTGTACGTTGCATGCGGTCGAGAAAGAGAGAATGAGAGACAGAAAAAATAAACAACAACAACAACAACACGACTAGGCGTGTACAACAAACATTCAACAATCTTCACAAGCCCACGAAACAAACGTACGATTATGATTTCTTTTTCTTAAACGATTTTCTTATTCTTCTTTCATTTTTCTAATTTTGTTTTCTTCTTTTTTTTTTGTTTTGTTTTTTTTTAGAGAAACGCAGGCGTATATAGTATTAGTAAGAGATTGCAGTGTTAGTCGCAAGCTGCGGAAAAATAAAAAAGGATAGTTCGATTAATTTACGAGAGAGGTAAACAGAACAAGTTCCATTCGTGTACTGGTTTGGTTTTATTGGCATTAAAAAAAATAATAATAATAATAATTGGTACAGTCAATTTGATACTGGATTAACATAATCGATAATCGTGTTTTCTTTTTTCTTTTGTTTTCTTTTAGCTCGTCCAAGATGGACAACGAGAAGCGAGCGATCGTAGAATAATTTCACGAAGAAACCGACGCAATTTCCTTTGCTTCTTTTCTTTTATGTTCGTTCGTTCGTTCAATGTGAAAACTTTGTAACGAACGAAGTTATATCAAGTTTAGAAAAAAAACAACGGTTATCCTACAAACCACGCGGTAAAAAAAACAACAAAGATCGCATGCTTGGGTTACATTCAATACTTTTTTCCATGCTGAACGTCGCACCGACAGCCTGCTACAAAACATTCTTAAGTAATATTCTAAGGATTATTGGTCCCCCGAGACATCGTCGCGGTTTTATATTCCTTCTTGAAAAATGTCTCGCGTAGAACGACGTTTTTCATGCAACCGTGTAAATTGGCGAGTCGAGATTGATATTTCAGCTTTACTTTGAAAGCTCGACTCGTTTGTTCAGTTCACAGAAACGAGAGTCAGGAATATTATCATGCAACGAAAACAAAATTTTTGCCATGCTTCTTTTTACAATATTGTATTTCACGTTCGTTTTGTCATTTTCCTTATCTCAAAAATTGTTCGCAACGTGCTCGAGTCTTAGGACAAGAAAATTAATATTGAAAAATATAATAACGTTGTAGCGACGTGCCTTGCGAGTCTTCATAAATCTCGAACGTAGATTATTCTCGTTGTCGTGATTAACGCACGAAGAAACAAAGAAAAAGGAAAAATGATCGACGAAGATTTTGCCTTCGTTAATCGCGAGACAATGGACAAACGAGCAAGCGACAGAGATTTACGAACGATTATCGAAGAGTCGAAACAAGTGGCTTTTATCTCCTCGCTTGTACCAGAGACATTTCGTTATAATTATATTCATTCATTTTCTTTTTAATTATTTTTAGGATCACAGGATTTAATTGGTAAGATTCTTCACAGCGGTCCGGGAATAAAAATTCTATACTTTACGACTACAAAACCGTTTCCCCACCACCTTTTTTGCCCCACTGCGTCGTGTAGTAGCGGAAGTCAGAGTATTTTTTTTTTTTGATAATAGAAAGAAAAAAAACACACAAACAAAAATTAAATAGTGAGATACAAAAGAGTAAGTTAGGGCGACTCCTGCACTAGACGTCGAGCGAAGAATTCATTCCCGAGAGATCACGGTTCGGTCATACACTCTTCGATCGATAATACGATTAATTAAAAACAACAAAAAAAAAAAAAGGGAAATAAACCATCGAACGCATCTACCACGGTACGGTTGATCATTTCGCGATGCGATATAAATTTTGTAAATGCAAAATTGCGTACGCGCTAATACCACGAGAGTTTTTAGTATCATTCGCGATTGTTGAAACAAACGCCGATTTTTCGACCGCGAGTTATTCCTTGCATTTTTATTAAGAGACAGTGTAACTAGCGACGAGCTACTTGCACTTCGAAAACGGGATCTGTAAATTGTCCGGCATTGAGCAACCGATCATGTTAAAATTTGGAGGGTACATAGAGAATTATGGCACAAAGTGCATGACAGTATTATTTTTCCAAAATTTTGGAAATTTTTTTCCGGTGGTAATTGAATCTGCAAAAAATTTTCCAAAATTTTAGAAAAGTAAGACTGTCACTTAATGAAAAATAAGACAGGCACTTTATGCCATAATTCTCTATGTACCCTCCAAATTTTACGGTGATCGGTTGCTCAATGCCGGACAATTTCCATAATTTTTCTAAAATTATGGAAATTTCCCGGTGGTAATTAAATCTGCAAAAAATTTCCCAAAATTTTAGAACAATGAGACTGTCATGCACTTTGTGCCACAATTCTCTATGTATCCTCCAAATTTTAAGGCGATCGGTTGCTCAGTGCCCGACAATTTACGGATCCCGTTTTCGAAGTGTAAGTAGCTCGACGCTAGTTACACTGTCTCTTAAGGTAGTCCTATCGTTACAGCGTTTTCGTTAGATTTCACTGAAAATTTGCAAAAGCGTTCTTTGATGTCATATGTATATGTGTGTAAAATTTCAGGGACCTTTATCGACTCAAAAATCACGATATTTATTCTTGAAAAATCGTCACTTTTCGCAATCTCCCATAAGAGCCCGTGTTAAATATCGCAACATTATACAACGAGTATCTCGATCATTTGGTCGATGAAGCCTGTTGAAATTTTGCACACATTTTTATATGACATCAAAGAAGCTTCGATTAGTTTTTATAACAAATCTTATGGAAACAAAAATTCATGATTTTGTTTATTATATAACAAATAAACTTTCCGTAGGATCAATTTGAATTTTGAGTATGTTGTTCTTTAGTCGATTAGCAACAACTTTTCTTAATGAACTTTAACGCTTGGTCCACTTCCAATGTGAGAAAAAACGGGAATAAAATTTCAATTTCCCACCCAACGATAGGACTACCTTAAGGCGGAGTCTGATCCAGCCGATTCAATGAATCGACTTTCTTTTTGCTTTAAAATCTTCTTATACGTGTGGAGAATACATTCCCAAAATTATAGCATCACATTCGGCTAGACCAGACTTGCTCTTTAAGACGTTAAACGGAAGGATCGATCAGTAAAGTTGTTCACGAGATCCGATTCGAGACGCGCAAGTCTTAAAACTTTGGTTTGAGACTTTGTGCCGGTGCCGGTGGTGGCGGTGGCTTTTTGTTGTAAAACGGTGCTGCTGTGATCTGCGAGCAAGCCGGTGCGTCGATGGTCGGATTCGCGTGCGTTTCGTTCGGCGTTACGCCCGACGTACTGCACGGGCTCTCGTTCAAATGTTCGAATTGTAATTCCGTCTTGAGTTTGAGGCCGTGAAAATTTTTCGTCGGTTTTTGAAAATTTCTAATGTGTTCCGTGATCTTTGTGCCAAATTCCTTTTTAATCGGACTCGTGCGTTTATTCGCGAGGTCGGAATTCGTCGAATCCGCGCTCCTCGACGACTCGCTAGATTTCCTCACGTCGATACGCGGATTATTAACGAGCAACGACGATTTACGATACTCGATGTTGCTGCTGCAATTAATCGCGTCCGGATTCGTTGTCGAAACAAGATCCGTCTTGGTTATCTGAAGCTTCTCTTTTGAAGGTAACACGTCGTTTATCGTAAATATTCTCGCGTTATCGCGCTCGGACTCGCGTCGCGGCGCGAATACTATCATCACGCTCTCGAAGAATTTCTTCGACGTGCCCAGACGACGGCGTGACGACGAGCCTACCGAGGTGCCTGTGAAGGCACGGGGCACGGGCTTTCCTTTCGCTTTGAAACAGTCGAGACTAGATACGTACGTTGAGATCGCTTCTTTCTTCCAGTGACGATTAGGATTGTTCTTCGTGTACCAGACCCCGAGCGATATCAGAGCCATCATAGGTATCACGCCTAAGAATACTATGTACAAGGCGGTCACGATGTCGTTCCTCGCTGTGAACAATAACACGATCAAATTAGTCGAGAAAAATTCGTCAAAAAGAAGAGATGCGAATAATGCACAAAGTAAAAGTTTAAGCATTTCAAAGAGGAAGAACCGACCATTAGGATCTTCAGCAGGACCACTATCATCGGATCCCCCGTATCCTGGTTGAACACAATCTGGTGGACGGAAACCCCGATTGCAGTGGCAGTGACCGAGGCTGTTGCAAACGCCGTTACCTCCACAATCGTTCGGACAGCCCGTACTTCCGGAAATCGATGTTCTAAGAGCAGCTACGGGCATACATCTCTGATTGACACACATTTTTCCTGGCGCACACTTGGCACCGTCCGGAGCTAATCCAGGATCGACTTGATTCAGTCCCAAATCGACCATCGCCGAACGACAGGCAATTATCTTGCCACCGTTATTAATAAAGGAATGACTCAGTATCGCCACGGATTCCATTCCGAATTCCAGTCTCTCGTTCAAGTGTTTACAATGCAGCATGCCGCATAGAATATCCCTTGAAAAAAAAAGCAAAATTCAAACTATAATCTATTTTCTTTTCTCATGAAAACTTGCAACACAAGTTCAAGTAACTTACTCGTCGTTGCACTTGACGAAGCTCGCCTCGAGTCTATTGTATCCACAATTTCCGTGTTTCGTCCCTTTGTGATTGAGATCGTAGCATTGTGCGTCGGAGGACGAGCCCGTTGGGCCCCAGAGAAGTTTGCACTGATCGTTGTGAGTACGACACGAGCCTTGATAACAAAAAGCTTTGCCCACGTTGCAACTCTCACCGTCGATCTTGAACACATCGACAGGACAATGTTCGCTCTGTCCAGTACAAAATTCTGGCAAATCACACTCGTGCTCGGCCGAGCGACACTCCGTACCGGCGTTCTTCGGCCTGCACGTACGTAGATCGCAACATTTGCCTGTGGCGCAACTAGCATTCGCGTGAAGCATGCAAGTTGTCGCGTTGCAGCAGGGATTGTCGCAACTCTCTTTAAGACCGCAGTCACATTGTTCTCCAGGCTCGACAAAACCGTTGCCGCAGATAGGACTGTCGAAAAGTTTTTCCGGTTTATTTCGCAGACAATAGTCCATACCATGTTCAAAGGCACGTGCAAGATATTCCAGGGAACATGAGGACCAGTGAATCGGACCGGTCGAACCACTCGACGGTGCCATTATACACCTGTTGGAAAAATAGAAATTAATATTTTACCTGCAAAATGCATTCGCAGCTTTTCTAGTAATTTCTACATTACCTGTCTTCCGGACACGAGCAATCCGCAGTATCGTGTTCCATACCAAAGTTATGACCCATCTCGTGAGCCATCGTAGCAGCCACGAGCCCAATTACGTTCGAATGATCCATCGATACACCACCGGAAAACTTATACGTACAGATCGGTCCCTTGAGAGCTTTTCCCACGACACCGTCCTCGAAATGGACTTTCCTGAAAAATGCAATTTATATCTTTATTTCTTCTCTTACAAACATACTCAAAGTAGGGTAAGCAGGGGGAATGGTGTTCACTTAAGGAAAACACGCTGAATTGTTTAAAATATTGTTTGTTTTTCATAATTAAGAAAATTAATAAAGTCTTTAACTATAAAATAATCAACTTTTAAACACGAATCATACATATCTTTGACTTATTAGTGGTATGAAAACTTTATATATTTTTTGATAGCGTTATAGAGGTGAGCGCCATTACCCGGTGCGCTATTCCCCTTAATAGCGCTCACCGGGTAATGGCGCTATAACGCTATCAAAAAATATAAAAAGTGTTTCTACCACTAATAAGTCAAAGATATGTATGATTCGTGTTTAAAAGTTGATTATTTTATAGTCAAAGACTTTATTAATTTTCTTAATTTTGCATACATATATATCATACATATCTTTGACTTATTAGTGGTAGGAAAGCTTTATATATTTTTTGATAGCGTTAGAGGTGAGCGCCATTACCCGGTGAGCGCTATTAGGGGGAATAGCGCTCACCGGGTAATGGCGCTATAACGCTATCAAAAAATATATAATGTTTTCCTACCACTAATAAGTCAAAGATATGTATGATTCGTGTTTAAAAGATTATTATTTTATAGTTGAAGACTTTATTAATTACCCGGTGAGCGCTATTAGGGGGAAGAGCGCTCACCGGGTCATGAATAAACAGGGGGGGCTTACTCTAAATTATAATTCTATAAAATTATAAAAATACTAACGTCAACAACTGAGCATTGTCATTCGGTATAACCTTGACAAGCATTTCCCGTCGATAATTCAAAAAATTCGACAACGTCGTATCACCGTTTGATGATAGCATGATCTCGTCCGAATCCGTCCATACCTCGACGCCAACCAGAGCCACAAAAATATTCAACGGCGTGTACAGCTGTAAAGATAAATTCATAAATTAGAGACAGAGACTAGTATTGTCTGGTAATATTTCTAAAAGGCCAAAGACTCTTTTTATCACGGATCGGTAAAGCCCACCGAGCTATCTAATTATATCGGAAGCGAATGCTGCTATAAAAAATGAGACTCGCATGTGCCACGAGAACGAAGAGTCGATATCGCGTGACGTCTCGTGGCAACGTGACACGCGACTAGAACCCTCGCTCTTGCTTTATATACAAGGGCCGAGTATCCTGAGGCAGCCGGTTCGTAATTCGCGAAAATTACGAGAAGGGGAACCCCTCTCGCAGAGTCCTTGCCCTCCTGGTGTTCGTCATTCGCTCGTAGACACTATCGCATGTATCTAGTTTCGTTCCTTTTTCCCCTGGATCGTTACTCGTTACGGACGAGGGTCGAAAAACGAGCGAGTTGGCGTGCCTTTCTACACGATGATAGAAAGAAAAACTTTTATTCACCGCGTTGATTATGTTGGCTATGTCCTTGCAATGATGATGAACTTTGTCGAGATTCTCGCCAAGGGCGATGTACTCTTTCTTGTCTATCACAAGTACAAGCTCCACGTAACGGGACTGACGATTAGCGTTGTAGGGGCCTCTTATCACCGTATCAGCTTCTCTCTTGTACTGCAAAAAAAAAAGGAAAACAGATAAGTGATAAAACGCTCGTTAGCCAACCGGTCGTTGAATCGAAAAGAAAGCCAGGGTATGGAAACAAAATGAGAACAATCGTACTCGAGGGAAATCAGAGGTCGCAATTCAGGTCGGTTCGTAGGTCGAACGAAGATTAAATATCAATTTTTCTTCTTTTTCAGAGTTGGAGAACGAGAGATGAATTTCGACTCGTTTTTGTGAAAGATAGAGAGAATGAAAGAAGAAGAAGAAGAAGAGATTGATGTTCGTACGGCAAACAATTTGACGGGTTGTCTTACCCTGGAAGTTCTGTGAGTCCTCGGCTCGAAAGTACGTCCAATGATCTCGTGAGGGTTTCCCTCGTATCCTGAAACAAGAAAGAAGAAAAAAGAAGTAGCGCGTCGTCGAAGTCGAGAACAGAAAAGAGATCGTCGACTTGCTGGTTCCGCGAGGAACGTGCCGTCGTCGTGTTTGCACAAAGAGACGAGTGCATGGGCGAGAGACGATGAAGAAAACGAGAAGAGCAAAGCCCGGGGTTATTTGCAGTGCCACTGGGACCTTGCTCTTTCTTTTCCTTTCTCTCTCTGTCTTTCACTCGCCGATATTCGTACTCGCGGTGTATGTACGATTAAGGAGAGACCGGTAAGTCGTCTATGGGAACAAGTCCACGATCGTTGTCCATCGTCCCTTGAACGCGCTTTTACACCAACCGTCCGGTAAAGGAACTCTCTTTCTCTCTCTTTCTCTCTTCGCTGGGGACTCTTTTAACGAGCACAAACAACTTGGGAATTAAACGTAGTCGATAATCGAGACTATGGAATTTCTACTCCTTTTCATTATTTCAGAATAGTTTATAACAAGATGTTTAATTACTTTAGTCATTTTGGAATTTAGATAATCGAGAATATTGTGAAATCAATGTTGATCTTGAATTTTGTAAGAAAGCAAAATTATAATCATTTTTCTTAAATGTTTGAGCCTCTCCTCTTCGCTGAGAATTCTTTTAACGAGCACAAACAACTCGGAAATTAAATGTATTCGATGATCGAGACTATGGAATTTCTACTCCTTTTCATTATTTCAGAATGGTTTAGGAATTAAACATTTTGTTAGCTGTTTAATTACTTTAGTCATTTAGGAATTTAGATAATCAAGAGTATCGTGAAATCAACTTTGATATTGAATTTTGTAAGAAAGCAAAATTATAATCATTTTTCTTAAATGTTTGAGCCTCTCCTCTTCGCTGAGGACTCTTTTAACGAGCACAAACGACTTGGGAATTAAACGTACTCGATAATCGAGATTATGGAATTTCTACTCCTTTTCATTATTACAGAACGGTTTATAACAAGATATTTAATTACTTTAGTCATTTTGGAATTTAGATAATCAAGAATATTGTGAAATCAACGTTGATCTCGAATTTTGTAAGAAAGCAAAATTACAATCAATTTTCTTAAATATTTGAACCTCTTATCTTTTAAAATTAAAGCTCAATGTTGACTTCACGACTTCAAGCATCTCTCGAGTCTCCAAACGACGAAGAAAATTTCAATTATGTTTATAAATTGTTTCAACTATGAGACTGATTATGTTTATAAATTGTTTCAACTATGAGACTATGAAGGAACAAAAATTGAAAATTGGATTTTAAGTGTTGCAAATATTAAAAACAATGGGTCATTGACTTTTATCAATTAAATAATCGTACCACAAGTGTTATTAGTAATTAGATCACTCTGTTTGTAGAAATAACGAATGACATCGAGGAATTATCGATAAAGAAAATTTCAATTATGTTTATAAATTGTTTCAACTATGAGACTATGAATGAACAAAAATTGAAAATTGGATTTTAAGTGTTGCAAATATTAAAATCAATGGGTCATTGACTTTTATCAGTTAAATAATCGTACCACAAGTGTTATTAGTAATTAGATCACTCTGTTTGTAGACATAACGAATGGCATCGAGGAATTATCGATAAAGAAAATTTCAATTATGTTTATAAATTATTTCAACTATGAGACTATGAATGACCAAGAATTAAAAATTGGATTTTAAGTGTTGCAAATATTAAAATCAATGGGTCATTGACTTTTATCAATTAAATAATCGTACCACAAGTGTTATTAGTAATGAGATCACTCTGTTTGTAGACATAATGAATGGCATCGAGGGATTCTTTGTCAGGCTGAATGTGATGAAGTTCTTGACCATCGAAAACGATGCCCTTAAGGCCTTTGCACGTCGATACAGCGACCCAGGAATCCGGTATACCACGAACACTGCCTTGATAGTGACAAATTTCCTGCAAACGAAGAAAGAATAAATTAATCATCGTGACAACATCTACCGAACATTGTAACTATAAAAATATCGACATTTCCGTTTTGTATACAAAACAACAGGACATCCGAAATTTAACTTTGTGAATAAAATTCTAATTAGAACCGAGCTCGACGTACTCTGCAACGCTACACGCGACGATAATTATGTCCGGTGGAGAAAAAAAAGAAAAACACAAAAAAAAAAGAGAAAATAAAACCGTCGAGCCAGAGGAGTTTCTGAATAATTGAGCCAATTGGTCATAAACCGTGAAACGTTTCCAGTGACACTGCGATAGTAGAGTTGAACGAACTTTCTCCTGGGAAAAAAAAAACAAAAATGAATAAAATAACGACTACCGACCGAAACGAAGGAAAGTGGATGGATTCGAATGAGAAAAATTGTCAGCACTCGCGCGATTAAACGATAATCGTAGCGCGACACCAAGGACGAAGGCTGCTCTATCGCAGCTTTAACGTTTGGAACAAAGACTCCAGCGCGAAACGGTTCTAATTCAACTCAAGTGAGTCCGATGCCATTGCCTTTGTTGAAAAATCGATCCGTCCGACAGTCTATGTCCCTTTTACACGTGTTGGCTCCGTTGGCAATGTTTTATTCAAGAACGATACAGATATATTCCTCTTTGTGTCATAAAAAAAACCACCGCAGTGTGCAAGAATTTCGTCCTCGGTGTACCGGATGGCCCATTTTTATTCGTCGATCGTTATAACGGGGGTTGCATTTCACTAGTGAAATTAATATAAAATTGTAATTATAAAAAGTTTGCGCAAATTTTAATTATAAAAAGGCGATATTGGGTTTAATATGGAAGATGTCTTGAAGATAGGGATCGATAATATCCGTTACGTAAATATAAACGCTTGCTTCTGTATAAACTCACAACGGTCTCAGGGGTTTCGGTCTTGTATCCGCCCTTGTGCTGGTGACGTTGTTTGTAACCGACGGGAATGAGGTCGGTATTCAGCCGAAGATCCAATATTCTGGGTACACCTTCCACCTCGAAACCCACCGTCAGCACGTCGGTGTGTCGAAGATCCTGCGAGAAAGCGATAAAGAAAATGGGAAGAGTTAGTTAGATCTTGGAATCTTGTCTTGTTGTTGTCGACTGATAATTTTTGTTATTTAATATTATTGTTGAGGTAATTTTCGAGACAATGGTGGATAATTTATTTTTGTGATTTATACGATAAGAAACTTAATTATAAATTGGAGAGAATTGGATCAAATTTAATAAAATTCGGATAAAATAAAATAAAATAATTGTTTTCTTATCGAGTGATAATTTGTGTTATTTAATATTTGTTAACGTAATGTTCGAGACAATGGTCAATAATGTATTTTAGTGATTTATACGATAAGAAACTTAATTATAAATTGGGAAGAATTGAATCAAATATAATAAAATTCGAATAAAATAAAATAAAATAATTGTTTTCTTATCGAGTGATAATTTGTGTTATTTAATATTTGTTAACGTAATGTTCACGGCAATGGTCGACAATTAATACCTGTCATTTATGCGATAAGAAACTTAATTATAAATTGGGAAGAAGTGAATCAAATTCAATAAAATTCGAATAAAATTAAAAAAAAATGTAATTCTTTTCTTATCGACTGATAATTTTTGTTATTTAATATTTGTTGACGTAATGTTCACGACAATGGTCGATAATTCATTTTTGTGATTTATACGATAAGAAACTTAATTATAAATTGGGAAGAAGTGAATCAAATTTAATAAAATTCGGATAAAATAAAATAAAATAATTGTTTTCTTATCGAGTGATAAATATTTGTTAACGTAATGTTCACGACAATAGTCGATAATTAATTCCTGTGATTTATACGATAAGAAACTTAATTATAAATTGGGAAGAAGTGAATCAAATTTAATAAAATTCGGATAAAATAAAATAAAATAATTGTTTTCTTATCGAGTGATAAATATTTGTTAACGTAATGTTCACGACAATAGTCGATAATTAATTCCTGTGATTTATACGATAAGAAACTTAATTATAAATTAGTCAGAATTGAATCAAATTCAATAAAATTCGAATAAAATAAAATAAATTGATCCTTTTCATTTTAACGTCTCGATGATGATCCAAGATTTATCTGGCATTGAGTCACGACCGGGTAAGGCGAAAGGTGACGATTTTCTAGCCCCTGGCTATAAGACGCATCTAGAATTATTAATCGTCTCGCATACCTCCCATATTTGACAATGCTCGTTTAATGGACAAGAATCGAAGGACCGTCGCATATTTTTTCCTTCAACATTCTTTTTTATCGCGTCGCGCCTTTTTGAAATTTGCTACACGATTCGTCGTCGTCGCAGGATGGCAGGACAAGGACGAATCTGTTATAACGAGTGAAAATAAAATATTAAAAACTTCTCGAATCATTCTGACGAGAACTCGAAATTTTTTTCTTCTTTTCTTCATCGATATTTCCCAGTTATTTTTATATCGATAGGAAACGAAAACTCAATGCTGATAAAATTACAAAAATTACAGAATAAATAAATTTCAAGCCATAAGAAATTAATTCTCACATCGTCCGTTTGATTGAAATTCTTATCAACTTTTTGATAATTTTCCTTTCAACATAAAATTTTATTTTTCAAATTACAATAACCATTTTCAAGGAGTTGAATAAAGTCGTAAGAACGTGGCAAATCCCAAATAGCGAAAGAGCGTAGCGACAGCGTGCGAATGGAAAAAGCTTTCTTCCTGATTGATCGATCCATTCTGTTACTGCGAATTTCTAGCCCTTGGGGACCCAATTCCAGTTGCACAAGCCTGCAGTACATAGCAATGAACGTAAACTCTCTGTCTCTATATCTCTCTATCCCTCTTCCTCTTGGTAGCCTTCTTGGCAAAGCGCCTATAGTACATCTGCAAGAGAACGTTCAATGCATAATGTACCAGCTTCGTGTGGACTCGACGACCCGCATTTGTCCCGGAATCTGATAAATTAATCCACGAGACCTCTTCTCGTATCTCCACCGCCCAGCCACATTCGCCTCGATCTAAAATAATTCATTACCCAACGCGACAAAATTCCCAAAAATTCGATTTTCAACAATTATTTCCTTACCAGCAATTTATTAATCCATCAAATTTATTCCTTCGATCATTTATTCTCGTATCATTCTTCGCGAATACTCGTGAGACAATAATAAAAATGATAATAATAATAGTAAACAACAAAGAAGCCTCAATGTAAAATAATTTATTAATCAACGCGACAAAATTCTCAAAATTCGATTTTCAACAATTATTTCCTTCCCAGCAATTTATTAATTCATCAAATTTATTCCTTCGATCATTTATTCTCGTACCATTGTTCGCGAATACTCGTGAGCCAATAATAAAAATGATAATAATAATAGTAAACAACAAAGGAGCCTCGATCTAAAATAATTCATTAACCAACGCGACAAAATTCTCAAAAATTCGAATTTCAACAATTATTTCCTTCCCAGCAATTTATTAATCCATCAAATTTATTCCTTCGATCATTTATTCTCGTACCATTCTTCGCGAATACTCGTGAGACAATAATAAAAATGATAATAATAATAGTAAACAACAAAGGAGCCTCGATCTAAAATAATTCATTAACCAACGCGACAAAATTCTCAAAAATTCGATTTTCAACAATTATTTCCTTCTCAGCAATTTATTAATCCATCAAATTTATTCCTTCGATCATTTATTCTCGTACCATTCTTCGCGAATACTCGTGAGGCAATAATAAAAATAAAAATAATAATAACAATAGCAAACAACAAAGAAGAAACTTACGAAATTTCTTGCAAGGAAAAGAGGAGAAAGCATAATCGATTCTGGGAACGAATTGATAATAACGAGAAATAATAATAAAGGCAGCGCCAGACTTTTAGTCTCGACGTTATCATTATCGTTATCGCGATTCCTCGCTATCGAGTTCACCGTTACGCGATTTCCAAGAGTAAAACGCACTCTGACCAATATCCCATTGTAATTTGCTTCTAGTATCGTATCATCGAGGCTCTCTCGTGTTACAAATACACGTATTATTCCCCATGGAGTTCAATCTCTCTCTCTCTCTCTCTCTCTCTCTCTCTCTCTCTCTCTCTCTCTCTTCCTCCTCCCTTTCCTATCTCTCTTTCTCTCACCGTTGTTTAACGTTGCAGTATATTTAGAACGAGATACGTTCGGTAAGATAATTTCATCGGGTTTACAAAGTTCGAACTGGGAGCTCGCGTTACGCCGTCGTGGTCGAATTCAAAGCTCGCTTTTACGTCTGCGTACGTAGGTACGTACGAGTTTATACGCTTCGTTGTATATATATATATATATATATAGTATATACAAATGTATATATATTGTTCAATAATAATAAAGCAACTCGTCCAGTATTATGGATGTGACTCTGTGAGTATCCATCAACGCGAGTATATCTTTATTGCGACGCTGCCGAAGCGTGCAGGTAGTTCACCGGTGCGTGCGAGCAATCTCTATATATATAGCAATGTATATACATATATGACATAACAATATAATAATAATAATAATAATAATAATATAATAATATATCATATTATTATTATTATTATCATATTATCGCATAATATATTATTAATTATAATTATATGATAATTATATATTATATTATTATAATAGTAATATAATATAGTCATATATAGTAATATATTATATTATTATATAATATATTATTAATTATATGTATATTATAATATATATTATATTATTATTATTATAATATAATAATAATATTATAATAGTATATTATTATTATTATAAATAATATATTATAATAATATATAGTGTTATACCTATTATTATTATTATTACTATTATATTATATTATTATATTATTAACTTTTTATTATATTATTACTATAATATATTGCTCATTACTATAATAATATATTACATTATTATTATAAATAATATAAGAATAGTATAGTAATAATTTAATAATAATAATATTATTATTATTATATAATAATACATATATATATGTATGTATGTATGTGTGTGGGTGGGTGGGTATTTGAAACGAGAGATCGCAAGCCTCACGCACCGTCGAGCAAACTGAAAAAAGCTTCGCGAGAGCTCTTCTCTCCCTTTCTCTCTTTCTCTCGCACTGCGTTTCGCGCTTGAGAAAATCGCACATTTTAGGGTCATCACTGTATGTATATATATATATATATATATGTACGTATGTTGGTTGAGAAAGTTTTACGAGCAAAAACGCAAACGTCGTAAATCGCGATTCGGGGAAAAAAATATTTTTTTCTCAAATTTATTTCTAGCCCGGACAAAAGTATATTTCTCGGGGATTGGACGAGAGAGGGAGTGAAATAAATTTGAAATAAAAAAAAAAGAACGAATTTTAAACAACGAAACGAAGTACGAATATTCGTGGAGAAGTTTTTTGGGAATCGAGATTTAGCCGGGCGATGTTTACCCGAAAGTTTTACGTCCTGCATGGAAGAGCGCGAGGCGCGTTATTCGTCCGGAAAACTTTTTGATGAAGTAGAGAGCAGAGAGGAAGGGGGGGGATAAACGTTGGGTGAAAAATGTGTTTGGAAAACGATCCGAGCCGCTGGAACGTGCGTTGATCGTCGCGCGACGAAAACTTTTTCAGCGGGACACCCCCCCCCCCCCCCCCCCCCCCCCCCGGTGATTTATCGCGATATTTTCGTACGATAAGGGACAATAATCGGATTTTTTTTTTTTTTTTTTTTTGTAAAAATCAAGGTCGACTGGTTTTAAAAAAATTACCGTCGTATCTCAATTTTTTCCCATTATTATTATTTTTATTAATACTTATTATTATTACTATTGTTGTTATATAAAATATAAAAAATTATTATTATTATATGAAATATATAAAAGTAAATAAAAAATATTATTATTATTATTATATAAAATATAGAAAATTATATAAAAATTATTATTATTATCGGTTCAAGAGTGTTTTGTTTTCCTTGGATACGATCATCATCGATATCATTGTCGTTTATCCCGGATCGTTAATGGTCCACGAAGGCCAGCCGATAGAACGTTCGTCTCTTTTACGCTTCATCTTGCACTTTTACTCTTATTGACCATGTACGATTGTCCATTAGTCTCCGCAATTATGCAATTATCCTCGTGCGAGGAAAATAACGATAATTGTGACTTATCGATTGATTCGATAAACGATTCAACGGATAAAGACACTCGCGACTCGTTTATATTTATTCTCTCGTTGTAAATGCAAAGATAATGGTCAATTTTTTATTTATTTATTTGTTTTTTTTTTTTAAATTCAATCGCTCTATTGCAAAAATATCGATAAATTATTAATTAGATATTAAAAAGGCAGTGATGTAGTGGGTAGCGTTCCCGACTCACACGCAGTGGGTCCGCGGTTCGATTCCCGTCGTCAACAACGAAATTTTTTTTATCTGCTTTTCGGTGGTTTGGAACTCACCTAATGTAAGCAAAACTGTATTTCATTTATTTATTTATTTATTTATTTATTTTAGAAATAATTCATTCTCTCTATTGGAAAAATATCGATAAATTGTTAATTAAATAACAGAGAGGCAGTGGTGCATGGGGTAGCGTTCCCGACTCACACTCAGCGGACCAGGGTTCGATTCCCGTCAGCATCAACCGATTTTTTCTATGCGCTTTTTCTGTGCTTTCGATGGTTCGAAATCCACCTAATAAAAACTGGGTAGGTCCACCGAAATGATCGATGGTGAAATTGAGGCTGGAGATGTGTATGAGAAGAGATGTAAAAGTGTTGAAGTACGCTGTTTCATTGCAATTTGTGCATACAACCACCCAAGTCTGAGAGCTATGCATCAAATTACTATCAATTAATTAGATAACGATATTAAAGAACAAACTTACGTTAGATTCCCTCGTGTTGGTGATCGCCCTTTTCGTCCTACCATGATAAATCCTCGGTCTCACTATCGTGTGCGAACTGAAATCCTCGGAAGGTCCTGTAATTATAAAAACAAAAACAAAAATTTGAGAAAAGAGAAACATTGAAAAATTAAGTAGATCGAATATTCGTTGTCGACGTCAGAGACAAGAAAAGAATTCGATTTAATCGAGTCCGAATTAACGATCGTAACGAGATCCGTTGTGACTTATAGCGAGGATTTACGTCAGCAGGCTGCACACGTGCTGTAACTTCTCCTCGATACGGGCCCTAAAACAACGACGAGGGAAGAACGAGACTGACGTCACGAGTGACGCGCGCGAGAGTGAGAGAAATTTTGACGAGTTTATCATGGTGCGGACTGAAAAATTCCAACGAGCTTAAATTAATTGTACGTCCTAGCAAAATCTCGAATAATTTTATTTTCGTCTATTTTTCAAAACTTTTTTAATCGAAGAAATCGAGTTTATCGAATTTGTAACAATCTGGAAACGCGGATCAACAAGTTGACGGAAACTGCGGGGACTAACTCGCTCCTACTTCGAAACTTGCGACGACCGTGGCGTGCAAACTCTCTCACCGTTGCACACGCAACTTGAAAGTTTGTCACGAATACCCTCGTCTCTCTCTCTCTCTTTCTCTCGCGGTCATGTTAGGTGGCTGGCAAATACGACATTGACGCCGTCATTTCGATGGTGCAACATACGAGCTTCAATTATAGCATCGAATTTCACTTGACACATGCGCAAAAGTAAAGGGAGAGAGAGAGAGAGAAAGAGAGCGAAATTTCGTATCGAATCTCCACGACGTTTATCGAACGAACGAATTAATTAACGAAGTTTCCTGGCTCGTTCGCGAATTTCCATGTACGAACTAGTCGAAAAGTTTTCAAGGTATTAAATCCTGGAATGAAATAACGTACACGAGGAGCTGGTACTCGATCGGTCGATGTCGCGAGCTAATGCACTCGAGTGCAATCGATGCACTTTATCGCATTTCTTTTGATTTAGTTTTATTTTATTATTGAGCGAAACGCGGTATCGTTTTTGTTTATTGATAATAAAAGGAATTGCATTGCTCGCTGATTTTTTATACAGGTGAACGATGCATTTATTTTTATGAAATGCACTTTTGAGTGCACTCGATGCATTTCGATGCACTTTATCGCATTTCTTTAGATTTAATTTTATTTTATTATTGAACGAAGCACAATATGGTTTTTGTTTATTAACTGTGATTTTTTGTATACGTGAGCGATGCATTTTTTGATGAAATGCACTTTTGAGTGCACTCGATGCATTTCGATGCAATTTGTTTTATTTTCGTTATTCGAAGTGGAATATTGTTTTTTTTTTTATATAAATAACAAAATGAGTCTGATTGGACGATGCATGTATATGCAGTTCCTGATGGAATGCATTAAAATGCATTCGATGCATTTAAAAAAAAAATTTTTTTTTTAAACAGACAAAATTTGTTTGCAAATAAAGATTCGATCTTTTTCAATGAAAAATCATACAACTCGAACTACCGCATGAACCAAAATTATTAAAAATAATTCAACGGTGAAACGTTTATTTTTGCTCGTGTATTCCAACTCGCGAAAAATTGCGCGTAAACGGCGTAACGCTTAATTTCGGTACTACGACCTCGGGGCATGTGTCTCGGGCCTGTGAATTTTCGTTCCCAGCTTGAACATCCTGGATTTCACGCCATGTGTTTTATCCCCGCGCGCGCGCGCGCGGCGAATGCACTCGTCAGAGAATCAGCGACAATGAGAGAATTCGTTGGAGGGAGACGAAAAAAAAGCTCGAAAATAAAAATAAAACGACAAAGTGCGAGAGAAGTTACGAATTAAGATAATATCCGGTGCCCTTTTGCGACCTATAATTCTCCCCTTCTCTCATTATTATTATTATTATTATTATTATTATATTATCCAAAATTTTCATAATTACGTTTTTCATCATTTTCATCAAATTTGTTTATTTTAATCGCCCATTAATTTATCGAATCTCAAAATTTTTTTAATCCTTTTCTTATTTTTTATTTATTTTATTATTATTATTATTATTATTATTATTATTATTATCATATTATTCTTATTTATTATTATTATTTTTTTATCTTTATTCTCGTATCGAGTTTTAATTTCCAAGTTTTCTTCTGAACTTTTGTGGTAATGGGAGGAAATTATTACTGTATCTTGGAAAATTGTTACAGTTTGTCCCAAAGTATATTAGAGCATAATAAAATAATCATATCACATCTTCCCCCCCCCCCCCCCTCCACCTCTCGCTCTTTTCTCTTTTTTCTCCCTATTCGCTTCGAACGAGCCTTCGCCCGGATTCGTTAGCCAATTAAACTTCATAATTATAGCAGCGTCGAGCATTCGCTGGTACTTTAATTCCCGGTATATATATACAAGCGTTCTCTGAAAACGTAGCGCGGAGAAGGCGCGGTTAACGTGACTCACCGGACGTTGCCGCAAGTCTCTTTGGACACCTCTCTCTCTCTCTCTCTCTCTCTCTCTCTCTCTCTCTCTCTCTCTCTCGTTTATACCGTAACGACACAATGGTTTCGCGTTTCGCTGCACCCATCGACCATATCGATTTACATTTTTTACTATCGGTTCACCAAATCGTCCGATAAAATAATAAAAAGCGAAGAAACATCGAAAAGTTTGTTTTCCATCGATTTTTCTTACTTTTTATAAAAAAATAAAATTTTTAGCCTCTCCTTTTTCCCTTCAATTTTGGTCAATCAGTCGTGAAAGAAAGAAGCAAGTTCGAGTCGTAATTTTTTAGAATCCGATAAAGAAGAAACGCGAAGAGAATTCACCGCGAAGAGATCTTCATCGTTGCGCGATTTGGCGCGAGAGTAGAATACCACGGTTATGCAAATAAAGATAGCACCGGTGAATGATCGCTATGGGTGAGCTTCCCTTTTACGAGCTCCTTGGGCTTTTCCCTCGAATACACGAACGGGAATATCACCGGTAAAGAGAAGAACATTTTTTTTTCTCTGCAACGAGACCAAGAGAGTTCTCTGGTTCTCTCGTCATCGAGATCGTCCATGAAGGAAAGTAAAACGAGACTAGGACGACGCGAGAACTACGTAATAAAGATAAGCGATTCGCCAAGCTCCGACGATTCGAGTCTTAAAAGACGTCCACGATATTTCCAGCTGACGATTCGAACTGCCTCGATTCAAGCCAGGAAAATTTTTTTAACACTTTTTAACAATTTTTAATCAATCAAAAAAAATTGATATTTTTATAATTTTAGAACGACGATGGAATAACATTCGTATCGGAATTTAACGTTCGACATTCTCGAGATAACAGAGAAATATTTGTGAAAGGGAGATTGATGAAGTGGACGTCGAGAAATCGTGTTGTGCAGAGAATTGGCTTTAATGGAATTAAGAAAACCTCGAAGTGGATTCATTAAGCCAAGGTAAATCTTTTTAACACTTTTTAACGATTTTTAATCAATCAAAAAAAATTGATATTTTTATAATTTTAGAACGACGATGGAATGACATTCGTATCGAGATTTAACGTTCGACATTCTCGAGATAACAGAGAAATATTTGTGAAAGGAAGATTGATGAAGTGGACGTCGAGAAATCGTGTTGTGCAGAGAATTGGCTTTAATGGAATTAGGAAAACCTCGAAGTGGATCGATGGAGAATATTAATCGAGAGATTTCGTTCGCTGCGAGACGATGATTCGACGAAACTTGAATTTGTATAGTTTTCTTCCATCGTTGTCGATCAACAAGGTTGTAGCTTGTTTCCTTTTCTTTCTTCGTTCGTTCAGATTTGATTGTGTGACTAGTTTCGATGTCACTCTCGTGAACGACCCTTCTTGATTTTTCACTCGGTGTTTATAACTGTGTAACGATAGATTTGTGATCGAGAGGGTTGATTCGTGATCGAGAGGGTTGATTCGTGATCGAGAGGGTTGATTCGTGATCGAGAGGGTTGATTCGTGATCGAGAGGGTTGATTAGTGATCGAGAGGGTTGATTCGTGATCGAGAGGGTTGATTCGTGATCGAGAGGGTTGATTCGTGATCGAGAGGGTTGATTCGTCATCGAGAGGGTTGATTCGTGATCGAGAGGGCTGATTCGTGATCGAGAGGGTTGATTCGTGATCGAGAGGGTTGATTCGTGATCGAGAGGGTTGATTCATGATCGAGAGGGTTGATTCGTGATCGAGAGGGTTGATTCATGATCGAGAGGGTTGATTCGTCATCGAGAGGGTTGATTCGTGATCGAGAGGGTTGATTCGTGATCGAGAGGGTTGATTCGTGATCGAGAGGGTTGATTCATGATCGAGAGGGTTGATTCGTCATCGAGAGGGTTGATTCGTGATCGAGAGGGTTGATTCGTGATCGAGAGGGTTGATTCGTGATCCAGAGGGTTGATTCGTGATCGAGAGGGTTGATTCGTGATCGAGAGGGTTGATTCGTCATCGAGAGGGTTGATTCGTGATCGAGAGGGTTGATTCGTGATCGAGAGGGTTGATTCGTGATCGAGAGGGTTGATTCGTGATCGAGAGGGTTGATTCGTGATCGAGAGGGTCGATTCATGATCGAGAGGGTTGATTCATGATCGAGAGGGTTGATTCGTGATCAAGAGGGTTGATTGGTCATCGAGAGGGTTGAAATCGTAACGGTTTATTCCGGAGCTTTATTCCCAATGGGCTTCCTCTTTCTCGCTCGATAATGCTCAAATCCGATTTTGCATTTAGCTGCTTCGGTCCGACGATGGCTCGAGTTTCAATCAGTCTTCTCTCTCTCTCTCTCTCTCAAAGCAATTAATCCACGACCCTTCTCCGTCAATTTCACAACCCCTTAATGGATTCTTGATAGCTCGTTGAATCGGTCGATGAGTCAAGACGACACTAATGCACTTAGAACTGGAAAATATCCAAATGAAACGTTGAAAAGTAAAACAGTCAATTACAAAGTAAAATACATTCTCTCTAATTTGACTATTTATATCAATAATTATATAACAATTATCTATCAATTACAACTCGTATTACATTTGGTAACAAATTATTTCACATCTTCTTATTACTTTTTATCTTCTGTCCAGTTTTATTTCCTCGTCGAGATTCGCCGATTTAAATCTCAATTAAATTATTCACGTTCGTTTTCGTTTGAAGATTTCCGTTCAGGGTGGATTTGTGTCCACGAGCGAGAAGAATTAAAGGCGAGTCTAATAGCGAGAGGAACTATGCGAGACGTGTCGAGGGGACGGAGAATAAGGCACCTTGACAACGTGGATGGGAAACCACGCTGGGCGTATTCGTTCGTCCATCGAATTAAAGCTGAGTTCAAGTTCGTCGAGCACAGTACTTCTTCTTCTTCGTCTTCTTCTTCTTCTTCTTCTTCATCATCTTCTTCTTCTTCTTCGTATTCATCGTCGTTCGGGGTTAATTACCGTAATAGGCGTCAAATGGTGGTTTCGCGTTTCTCTGCGTACAAACCGAGAGAGGTCCTCGCTCATCTCTTTCACGCAGCTCCGAAACATCTCTCCTCTCTTTTCCTCTCAAGATACATCCAACTTGCATTTTTTTCTTCATTTTTCGATCCCAGTCTCTTCTCATACTCGAAAATTACATTTTTCTCCTTTCTCCTTTTTCATTCCTCCCTTCATATTCCCTTCTTTCCTTCATTTCGACTCTTTCATCTTTCATCCTTCGACTCGTCGTCGTTGTCGTCGTCTGAGCGAAAAACGATCCTTCTCTCGTTCGTTCCACGTCGAATGTATATCTTCGTTGAAACTCGTCGACGTGCCCGAGGCCAAGAAGCATCTTCCTCGGTTCAAGACGAAACTGATTTTCTATCTTTGAAACAAAATTGTAATATGAAATTGCATCCTTGTCAATTACTTAAATACAAATTTATAGTTCCAACTTTTTATTATTATAGCCAAACTTGGGTGAGCGAGAACTGGATAAGCGAAAAAAACTCTACAAGTGAGAGTAATTGCCATGTCCCGTCATTTTATCCCTTGAAAACCTCTATAAGTGAGAAATAGAAACTTCTATATGAGAGAGTCGTTTTTCAAGCCTGAACCTCTATAACTGGGACTGACACGTGTCCTATACCTCTATAAGCGAGAATCGAGCATATTTACTATCTGTTACAATATGTTTTGTTTTCCACGAAATTCGTGCCAATTTCGTGGAAGACAAAACAAATCGGAAAGACAGCTACAAGCTCGGCATGGGTAGGCTGAGGCAAGATGCTGTAAATGCACTGGAGACGCTCCATCGGTTTTTTGAATTTTTGCCGGTTGTTGATAAAACAATTTTCGATAAAATTTATGAAATTGAAAAACACGTAGAAAATACGAAAACAGAAATGCAAAAAAAATGAACGCATTTCTTTAAGTATCATCAATAGTATACTTATTAAATAATCAGTGTAACAATATATATGTAATTGTTTTGTTTTTATGAAAAAGTATCTCTGCCAAATTCATATAAAAAATGTATATACTACATAGCTATCACTGTTCTTTGTATTTGTGTACACCTCTGTAAGCGAGAATACTCGCTCCTGCGGTACGATTCTACAACTACAAATAGCGAGCGATGTGATATTGTATAACTCGCTATGCTGTCGTTATGAGCTCATAACAACAAGTTTCGTTTCGTTATTTATCGAGTCGCTATTATGACAACTGTCATTTTGTATACTACGTATAGCGAGTTTTGTGGTTATCCATATCGAAATTCGTCGGTAAGGTATCGCTATTGCTCGAGCGAATAGCGAGGCTTGGCAACCCCCTCGATATGCCATAACGACCATTGTGACAGTACCTCGCAAATTATTAACCTTTAATATGTGCTACAAAAACTGACAAATAATTAGAACGGTTGAAATAACAAATAATTAAGTAAAGTTTGATTTCGTAGTAATTAACAATTATGCTATATAAATTAATTTTAGAAAAACTTGTTAAACAATTTTTTCCCACGCAGTGAAATTCATTATCGTCAAGATAGCGTTCCGAATCGTTATTTTCATAACGAGTTACAGAATCGCGCCACTGCACCTCTATAAGTGAGAAACTCGATTAAGTGAAAAACCTCCATAAGCGAGAAAAAAGATTCCGGTCCCTTGAACTCTCGCTCATCCAGGTTCGACTGTATTATTATTGTCAGAATTGAGTTCGATATTTCATCTCGTTCGAGAAATTGTGTAAAAATTCATTGTTTTACCGCCTCTCATCTGACCTTTCGGTCCAAAACGCGATGTCAGTTTCTCGTTTTGAAATGATGAATGGATCGTCGACACAATAACTTCGCGATACGACAGCAAATCATAATTCTCTCGATTTTATGTATGGAAATATATATATATATATATATATGTGTGTGTGTGAATTCTAGAATTTATACAATATCGTCGCGCGTGCATAGTTTTATGAAAAGAAGGAGAGAGACAGGGAGAGAGAAAGAGAGGAAGAGAGAGAGAAAGAGAGAGAGAAAGAGAGAGAGCCATTCTGATTTCCATTTATCACGACGGAGGTTCCCTCGCGAGAATTTCAGTCCCGTATCTTATCACTGCACTTATCACAGGTCTCTTTGTAGACCGCGCGTACGAGAAAACGAGAACATTCTCGCCTCTTGTGTGCTCTCGCCACACGGGATTTCCGGCAACTTTTCTCCACGAAAAAAAAATGGAAAAAAAGAAAGGGAAGTGTACGAAACGAAACGAAGAAATATGAAAGGACGCACACAATGCGATACAAGGAATTTCCACTCTGTCTGTATACTCGAGTACTCCAAAAGCTACGAGATAAAATTCTCAATCCGGTGAAAAATCTTTACACGGTGAAAAGGAATTTGAAAAATCACTCTCTTCTCTTCTTCGTATCTTTAAGAGAAAAGAGAATTTTCTCTTACGATTATTGCCAGACTTTTTGTCGTTTACGCTTCATTTTATTTACAAGAAAGAAGAAAAAAAAACGATTTTTTATATTTTGTTCGTTTTTTTTTTTTTTTTTTTTTTTACCAACCGAGCCTGAAATTTGTCTCACGATTATTCCCAGACTTTTCATCGTTCACGTTCTATTTTATATAGAAAGAAGAAATTGCTTTTTTTTTGTTGTTTTATTCGATATTGTAAATATTTTTTAATTTTTTTTTCAACGAGGTCGACAAGGGAGAGAATGATGGGAAGAGGACGAGTAATCGTTGTATGACGAATGGAATAATTAAGCGATTTAATCTCGCATCCGTGAATAAAACCGAGCAATGGAGATGGTTTCAGCCCGTTGCTCCAAAGACTGTTGGTCTAGAAACGATGAAATTGCAGTAGCGCATGCGCACCACCCTATATATATATATAGGGTCTAGGATCTCGGGTTTTATATATATATATGTACATATATATAAATCCTGGAATTAAAGCGACATATAACGCGAGGAAAGACTCAGCTTTGAAACTCTTCGTCGAATTCGAGAAAACCACCGGAAAAGTTTCAAACGCTCGACGCTCCTCGACGCCACGGTTATAATAACGCTCTCACTTATCAAATTCTACAAAAATACCACCACGAACTATCCCAAAAAATTCAAAAACAATTTTAAGTATTTTTAAAAAGTTTGCGGAACTTTTAAGAAAAGTAGGTATTGGACATAGAGCGTGTTTATTTCTCACGTGCAAGATTATCCAGGGGGTGAAAAGTTTCTTGGCGAAAAGATAACGAGATTAATAATTGAAGAGGGAAAGGATTTTCCCGCGATATTTGAAAATCTTCGAACCAAAAAAGTTCAAAAATTCTAAAAGAAAGTTAAGTATTTTAAAAGAATTACATAACTTTTAGAAAATAGTATTTAACAAACATCCTGTTTATTTCTCACGTGCGAGATTATCCAGGAGTTAAAAAGTTCCTTGACGAACGCTGAAAATGGAGGATAAGATAACGAGATAAATAATACAAGTATAAAATGATTTACCCGCGAAATTAAAAAATTTTTGAACCAAAAAAGTTCAAGAATTCTAAAAGAATGTTAAGTATTTTGAAAAAATTGTATAACTTTTAGGAAAAAGTATTGAACAAACATCCTGCTTATTTCTCACGTGCGAGATTATCCAATAGTTAAAAAGTTCCTTGACGAATGTTGAAAATGGAGGACAAGATAACGAGATGATTAATAGAAGTGGAAAACAATTTCCCGCGAAATTTGAAAATCTTCGAACCAAAAAAGTTCAAAAATTCAAAAAGAATGTTAAGTATTTTTAAAAAATTGTATCCCTTTTAGAAAAAAGTATTGACCAAACATCCTGTTTATTTCTCACGTGCGAGATTACCCAGAGGTTAAAAAGTTTCTTGGCGAATGTTGAAAATGGAGGACAAGATAACGAGATGATAATAAAAGTGGAAAACGATTTTCCCGCGAAATTTGAAAATTCCCAAACCAAAAAAGTTCAAAATTTCAAAAAGAAAATTAAGTATTAAAAAAAAATTATATTCCTTTTAGAAAAAAGTATTGACCAAACATCCTGTTTATTTCTCACGTGCGAGATTACCCAGGGGTTAAAAAGTTTCTTGGCGAATGTTGAAAATGGAGGACAAGATAACGAGATGAATAATAGAAGCGGAAAAGTAGAGACCAGGTCACGAATGCCGGAAACTCGCGCGTACGAAAATCGTTCTCGTTGTAATCTTGGCAAAGACGAGAAGAAAATTGCCAGATCTAAACTTTCACACTCGTATCTACACTTATACATATACCTAGTACATACTGATGTGTATTTACATACGAGTGCAGTTTTACGGTGCACGCTCTCGCGTGTTTCATACAAGACCGAGATGGGATTTAAATTTCAAAGCCCTCGTGTGTTCAGGACACGTTGTATATATCTCTAGTTGGCTTTTTTTTTCTATCCTCGTTCTTTTTCTCTCTTGCTGACTTTGCGGGGCGATGACACACGCCCAATATAACTCACGCATTGGTGCGTGTTCGTCGGTGCGTGAGAGCCGCGTGGGTCTCTCTCCTCTCTCTCTCTCTCTCTCTCGTCCTTTTTCGCTTCTTTGCACTCTCGCGAACATCTCTCGCGGATGCACATCGTGCAATCATGTCGACTTGCTCGCTCCCGCATCGTCGACGATATTTCCTTCGCTTCGATCGACCAGGATCGAGCTCGACTCGACGGGGAGAACGGGAAGAACGAAAGAAGATTGGGGGAGAAGAGTTAGGGAGAGAGAGAACGAGTGGGGAGGGGGCAAGTGGGAGAGGAGAGTGAGTCCTCTATCTCTATACTAACGACGTCTCGTCCAATTTAGGGACGAGCAGCAGAATCTCTCGACTGCATTCAGACTAACGTATAAATACCGTCAGACATTGGAGGGGAAAAAAAAGAAAAGATTCGCTATGGTCGAAGCAAGTCGGGCGAGACGTATAAATGTTTTCGCAAGATTTTTCATTCAGATTTCTTTTTGCTTTTATTTTTACAATTTAATCGTAATTATTTTTATAATTTGTATAATTAATCGTAATAAAACGTTTTTTTTTGTAGCTCGATGAATTTTAGATTTCTTTTTTTGTTTTTATTTATTTTTTTATTTTTATAATTTGTATAATTAATCATAATAAAATGTATTTTTTGTAGTTTGATAAATTTCACATTTCTTTTTATTTTTATTTATTTTAATTTGTATAATTTAACGACGTTGATACAAAAAATCTGATAAAATTAAATATATCTATGTCTCGTTGAATCGTTTTCGTAAATTATGAAATTTAATAACAACTTTATGATTCGATTTTTCTTAAAAATAGAAAAAAGAATCGCGTTGTTATAATCACGTTGGCGTGATTAATTGATCGTAATAAAACGTATATTTATGTAGCTCGATGAATTTTAATCTAATCATTACAAATTGCATTATTCTAATCGAGTTGTGAATAAAGATTAATTTTTTTTAGGAAAAGCGATCGAAGAACTGGCGGATCGTCGACTAGACGTATGTCGCCGAGAGAGATGTAAAAAGGGTAAAATATAGAGAAATAGAGAGAGAGAGAGAGAGAGAGAGAGAGAGAGAGAGAGAGAGAGAGAGAGAGAGAGAAAAGTGGAATCGTCGATAAGGTCTATATAGTTTGCATGATAATACAAGCGTAGCTCGAGCGACGTCCCAGCAGCGTGTCGTCGTCGCCGTCGTCGTCGTAGTCGTCACGACCGGATGTCGAGGGTCGTGAGCCTCCTATATATACGAGAGAGAGAGAGAGAGAGAGAGAGCGACACAGAGAGAGAGAGAGAGCCAGAGTTACATTGCTCGGATCTCTCTTCCTCTTTCCTTCTTTTTTCCATTCTCCCTTCGACCCTCTCCCTCCCTTCGGAGCAAACTCGCCCGACTTTTATTCGACTCTCTGAATAATATCGAAAAACTTCACTCTCCCTCTCCAGCTCTTTCTCCATGCCCGGGAGCTTTTTTTCTCCATCCCTCGTTCAAGCGACGTTCAACCGTGCGAAAACTTTCCTACGTTGAAGAATTTTCTCTTACTCGCCTTTTCATTGTTTCCCATGCGTACTGTAACGACGAAAACAAAATTTACCAACTGTAATTGTTTAACGAAAAGGATGAGCACGAGAATGACAAACAAAAAAAAAGAAGAAGAAATACAAAAAAGAAGAAAAACATCAAAGAATCGACAATTCGCGCGTTACTCGTTTGGAGAATTCTGCGCTTTGAAATCCGCGAGGTAAATACTTCTTACGGGCGACACGCTCGCTCGTTCCGTTTCAATGGCTTCGCCTTATTTTTCCATCGCTCTTATCTTCCTCGCGGGTGCGAAGAAAAAAAATGAGAACAACGAAACGAGAAAAATAATACAAAGAAACTCGTGCAACGCGAATTCGAGAAAACGAAGGGCGGAGAGTACGTAGGAGAACAAGTAGAGGGAGAGGGAAAGCTTTCTGTCCGATGATATTATCGATTGACGACCGGGAGGACGGAAGTACAAGGGAGAGAGAGAGAGAGAGAGAAAGCAATAGGGAAGGGGAGAAAATAAAAGAGAAAACAACCGAAGGGATAGACACGAGACTTGAGCTGGTGCGACAGGGTCAGGTGTACAAGATGTAAGTAATAACGGAGGGGCTTCTTGCTCCGAGGCTTGTTTTTTTCTTTCTTGCTACGAAGGGTCAACCAACCTACAGGGGCAAACGATGTTCGCATGCTGTTAAAAGTTTTTTTTCTCATTTTTTTTCTTAACTTCTTTTCCTTCCTTTTAATTACAAACCGTATCTACGATTTTTTTCGTGCTGGAATTATTATTGTTATTAAATTATTATTTATATTTAATTATCAATTATATTAAATTATTACTATTATATTATTAACTTACTATTATTATTACATTAAATTATTATTATATTATATTATTTTTGTTATTATTGTATTATTATTATTATTATATTATATTATTTTTGTTATTATTATATTATATTAGTTTTGTCATTATTATATTATCATTATTAATATTTATTATATTATTATTTATTTTATATTATTATTATATTATATTATTATTAATTTTTAATTATAAAAATTTTTTTGCCGCAGAAGCTCTCGAACCGGCGACCCTCGCATTGCGAATCCGAACCCTTGCCCACTGCGCCAACAACTACTTTTAATTAAATTATTATTATTATATTATATTACATTCAATTATAATTGTATTAATACATTTTTACACATAATTAATAATTCATCAAGAAGAATAAATTTTTATAAAGAATTATTTCTATTTTACATAATTTTTCCATTCGACTCGTCATTTTCCACTTCTTCATCACCCACTTCGTTTTCATTTTCTTTACGTGTTACGATTATAAATTCCGTGAAATAGACGATGCATTTTATTCCAAGGATAAAGAAGCGAGCGCCGAATGTACTTTTTGATCGTAGCGAGCGGCGGGTGGCCCGCTCGGTGATTATAATAGAATAAAATTAAATTATTCGTGAGAGTCCGTCGTCCGAAACGCGCGGTCTTCGACGCGCGAGAAAGCCCGGTGTTCTTTCTTCGTACGTCCTTTTTTTTTGTTCCTTCATTTTTTTTTTTAATTTCGCTATCGGTCACGTTCTATCCAACATCTGCTCACGTAGAACCTGGCAGGTTCTTGGTAACGTCGAATCGTGCGACACACACACACATTTATATTTAGCTAATAAATTATAAAGCAGCTACGAGACAAAGTGTAACTAAGTACGTGTCCACGTGGGCGCCTCACGTATACGCGTGTGTATATATGAATCACGCGTGGCCGCGTCATAAATTATTTATGAGCTCGGACACGAGAGAAGAGAGGAAGATCCGTACCGTAGGAAGAGATTTTTTTTATTATTATTATTTTTTTTTTTCAGACGACCGGAAACTGCCAGACGACCCTCGATCGAACCGGACGTTGGTCGGTGTGTCTTTGAAATTCACGAAAACGACAGACATCGCGAAATGCATGTTTCTTTTTTTCCAATTGGTAATTGACAAATAATTTTGAAAAATCATATTTGTGCAAAAATCTTGAAAATAATATTTTTAGATGAATTTGTTTTTTTATTTTGCAATTTCTTTTACAATTTTTGAGATTTTTGGAAATTATCATGAGTGAAAATACAATAAAAATGTTAAAAACAAAATTTTTAGTTGTATTTGTTTTTTGTTTTGGTTTTGTAGTTTCTTTTTCAATTTTTGGGTTTTCTTTTTGGCAATTATCATGAGCGACAACACAACAGAAATCTTAAAAACAAAATTTTTAATTAAATTTGTTTTTTTTTACTTTGTAGTTACTTTTTTAATTTCCGAGATATTTAAAAATTATCACGAGGGAAAAAGTTGCCTTTGGAGGATTTTTTAACGGGAAAATTTTAACGACTTGCGGGAGGTTGGATGCGCTTTTATCGCAGCTTCTCGTCCTTCGCGCGTCGATATACGAGGAGGAGCGTTATAACGCCGTTGGTGAATTACGTCGTTGTGCGCAACGGTGCGTCGAGTACGCGTACGCGATAAAAAACAAAAAATATTCCGAGGATGGGATATACAACGAACCGGCTGAGTGACTATGTGAGCGAGCAAGCGGTCTGGCTTACACGACCGGGTCCGTTGTCGTTAAACCAGCGTCGAAGCGCCGGGGAGGACCTTTCACCCCTTGCCACCTCCCTCGAATTTACGACCATGACCGAAAAATTCAAGATTTATCTACCGCCTATAACTTCTCGTATGAAAAGAAAACAATAATTTTTAAAAAAATTCAGAAAGAAAGAAAAATTGTATTATTCATTTTATTATTATTATTATTATTATTAAAGAATTTAATTTAAGAATAAACTGAAATATATAATTATTATCGTTATTATTAATTTTTAACTTTTATTATGAATATTTATTTATATAAATTTATTATTTATAATATAATTATTATTATATTAATTAATATATTTAATTAAATATAGTAATTAATACGTATAATAACAATAATTAAATATTTTAGTTTATTATTAAATTATTAATAAAAAGCGCCGGGGAGGACCTTTCACCCCTTGCCACCTCCCTCGAATTTACGACGATGATCGAAAAATTCAAGATTTATCTACCGCCTATAACTTCTCGTATGAAAAGAAAACAATAATTATTTAAAAAATTTAGAAAAAAATAAAAATTGTATAATTCTCATTTTATTATTATTATTAAAGAATTTAATTTAATAATAAACTGAAATATCTAATTATTATCGTTATATTAATTTTTAACTTTTATTATTAATATTTATTTATTTATATAAATTTATTATTTATAATATAATTATTATTATATTAATTAATATATTTAATTAAATATTTTAGTTCATTATTAAATGTAATTTATTATTATTAATAATAATAATAATAATTAATTCTTAAAAATTTATTTTACTGTTGAATTATTAGCGAATGAGAAACAGAAGAAAGAGTGGGAAGAAAATAAAGGAGAGAGCAAGTGAGAAAGAGAGAACGAGAGACAGACAGACAGACAGACAGACAGACAGGGGGAGGGAGGAATCAACATCGTCGAAAGCATCGAAAAGCAAACAGCCTCGTGCTACACTTCGGAAACTGACGAGTGGCTCGTAAGCCCAGGATAAGAGACGAAGACTCGACGAGACGATGATACGTATATATACACGCGTGTAGTCATTTGCGGGAGAGATTCACAAAGTATTTCAAGTTCGTAACGAAGCGAGTTTGTTAATCTCAATGAGAAAATGCCAAATTTTTGCAACTTGTTGTCAAGGATTAATCCGGCACGATTACCAAATAGAATTCTAAATTTTCGTCTCGTTCGATTCAAGTTCGCAGTTTGATTCGATTTTTTAATTAAAAATTTGATTAATCAAAAATTGTTTTTTTTTAATCCGGTGATAAGAAAAAAAATCAATTTAGAATTCTTATCAAGGATTCCCTGACTTTCTCGTCACGAATTTAAAAATTAAATATTCGATTAATAAAAAAGAAAATTTTTAATCTCGTGATAAAAAATTTTTTTTACACCTAGTGATAAGAAAAAAAATCAATTTAGAATTCTTATCAAGGATTCCCTGGCTTTCTCGTCGCGAATTTTTTAATTAAATATTCGATTAATAAAAAATGAATTTTTTTAATCTAGTGATAAGAATTTTTTTTTACATCTAGTGATAAGAAAAAAATTTGCAATCTAGAATTCTTGTCAAGGATTCGCTGACTTTCTCGTCACGGATATTCCCGAGGGCGGTAGGACGAGGAAACAACCGCGAACGCTGCGAGACTGCAGGATATTTATCCGTTACGCCCACGTCACGCTTACTCAGCGTCGAGAGGCGCCTTCGCTTACGCCTCAGCTCGCACATGGTTTCTTGACGACACACACATAGACACTAATTGTAAGAGGGAGAGAGACGCACGAGTAGACGGACACACGCCTCTCATCCCGGAAGGCTCCGATCTGTAAGACTCGGCGAATTGCACGTACCGTGGCATTTACTCCGCGCAAGGACAACGCCGAGAATAAATGGGAAAAGTGCAACGTTGGAAAAATCGCTCGAGATGAGATAAAAATGAAACTGGATAAAAATTCATGCGAAAAATTAATTTTTGAAATAATGAAATTGAGAATTGAAAATGTAAAACAATATTTTAATCTTGAGAAAATTGATCGAGGACAAAGTGAATTAATGGATCGAATGATTAAAATATTATTGAATTAAAATGCTTATTTATGTTAAGATATATTTTTTTTCGATTAAGTAAAAAATATCCTTGCCGCTTGTAAAAGTTGAAAGTCAAAAGTGCATCGTGTTTCTTACTTTGTTTATTTATTTCAAGGAGGGGGAGTCGATTGAGAACCCCTGTTGCGATTCAGAGAGACCGTTCAAAGAGACGCCGCTAGAGGGAAGAATAAGTGACCGTATACAAAAAAAGAGAATTAATTTTTGTTAATTTTTTAATCAACGCAAAATAAGAATTAAAAAAGGAAAACTATATTTTAATCCTGAGAAAATTGAATTAATCGATCGAATGATTAAAATATTATTGATTAAAAATCCTCATTTATTTTAAGATTTTTTTTTTTCGATTAATTAAAAAATATCCTTGCCTCTTCTAAAAATCGAAAATCGAAAGTGCATCGTGTTTCTTACTTTGTTTATTTATTTCAAGGAGGGGAAGTCGATTGAGAACCCCTGTTGCGATTCAGAAAGATCGTTCAAAGAGACGACGCTAGAGGAAAGAATAAGTGAGTGTATAAGAAAAACAACGAAAGAGAATTAATTTTTGAATCAACGCAAAATAAGAAGTAAAAATGGAAAAAAATATTTTAATCCTAACAAAATTGATCAATCGGAAAAATTGAATTAATCGATCAAATGATTAAAAGATTCTTGAATAAAAATCCTCATTTATCTTAAGATCCTTTTTTCAATTAATTAAAAAATATCCTTGCCTCTTCTAAAAGTCGAAAATCGAAAGTGCATCGTGTTTCTTTCTTCCTCATTTATTTCAAAGAGGAGTATCGATTGAGAACCCCTGTTGCGATTCAGAAAGATCGTTCAAAGAGACGACGCTAGAGGGAAGAATAAGTGAGTGTATAAGAAAGAGAGAGAAAGAGAGAGAGAGAGAGAGAGAGAGACGAGCTTCGAGGAGAATAATGTATATCTCTCGGTTCAATTCGTCAGAGAATAACTGGCGGAACGGTTAGAGAGAAGAGCAAGGCGAATCGAAGAAAGGGCCGAGGATAGAGAGACGGGTCGTCGAGGCGCCACGCTCAACGATTACATCGACTCTCAACGTTTTACTGTGTGCCAGTATAAAATACATCTATACACACACACACACATACACGTATTTATAGTTTCTAACTATCCCTAGGGTTATTGCAACCTTCATCCCTCCTACCTCGATCCCATTACGAAAACTACTTTTACTCTTTGCAATGTTTTATACCAACGTTCGAATCGCTTCCTCCGCTGTTCTTTCCCATCGTTATTCCTCCTCCACTCCCACTCCTGTTTCCCCCTCTCCTCGAAAAAATATTTAACCCACCCTACGTTCTAATTTTTTTTCATTCAATTTCAACGATTTTTTTTTATTTAATTTGAATTTTTGATTAAATTTTTTCATCGTTAATCCTTGGATTAAATTAATTACATTTATCAGTAATAAATTCTAATTTTGATTTGAATATTTGAAAAAAAAGATTTTTTTTACAGTTATAAATAAATTAGAGACGTAAGAAATTTGTCATTCTCGATCCGACGGCAGAAATATCTGACAGATTGAAACCGCGTGTTGATAGCAGCTCGTTGAGAATTCGTAAAGGAGTCGCTCGAGAGTAAACACGACGAGGGAAGATTCTTTTTTTTTCAGTTCTAATGGGAATTGAACTTTTTCCAGAGTCTCGCGGATGCGAAGTTTGGTAGTCAATTTTTTAAATTCTCTACGGTGAAGCTGGGAATATACACAAGTAAGAAGATGAACTTTCTCGACCCTCGAAAAAAATTCATTTTTGCACTCGTCGATCCATGAAACGTTAAAGAAAACCCTCGACAGAAATTTTATTTCAGTTCATAATTAAATCATTTCATCATTAATCCTTGGATTAATTTAATGATAAATTCATCGATAACAAAATCTAATTTCGATTTGAATATTTGATAAAAAAAAATTGTTTTCCCTGTTATAAATAAATTAGACAAATCTCGACTGAAATTTTATTTCAATTCATAATTAAGTCGTTTCATCATTAATCCTTGGATTAATTTAATGATAAATTCATCGATAACAAAATCTAATTTCGATTTCAATATTTGATAAAAAAAAATTGTTTTCCCTGTTATAAATAAATTAGACAAATCTCGACTGAAATTTTATTTCAATTCATAATTAAGTCGTTTCATCATTAATCCTTGGATTAATTTAACGATAAATTCATTGATAACAAAATCTAATTTCGATTTGAATATTTGATTAAAAAAAAACATTTTTTTCCCTGTTATAAATAAATTAGACAAACGTAAGAAATTTGTCATTCTCCTTGCAACGTTAGAAATATCTCACAGACTGAAAACCCGCGTTGATATCAGTTCGTTGAGAATTTTGTATTCCAATTCTAATGAGAATTGAACTTTTTCCAAATTCTCGTAAATGCGAAGCTTTTTTTTATTCTCGACGATAGAGCTAGGAATATACAAGGAGTAAAAAAATCAACGGGGCACTTTCTCGACCCTCGAACCAAATTCATCTTTATACTCGTCGGTCGGTGAAACGTCGAAGAGAACCCTCGACTGGTCTCGCGTGCGCTCTTGGGAGTCACAGGGTCTGTAATCTTACACCCGTATATGCAGCCTGCACGAGAAAGAGAGAAAGAGAGAAGAAGAAAAGTAAGAGGCAAAAGTCGTCGTGCGGGTGCGGCAGTTTTCAGCTTGGTGTATCGAGTCGAAACGTGCGCGGCTCGGGCTACGAGCGATCAGGAGAGAAATACGGAGATACGAACGAGAAGAGGGGGGGGGGGGGGGGGAGGGAGAGGGTGAGAGAAATTTATTGTCCCGGGTGAGTCAAAAAAAGAGAGAGGGGTGAATGAACGAAGAAAATAAAAAAGACGGACGAATTCTACCGAAGAATTTTCCATATACGTGTACGAGAACGTGGATACTTGTATATGTAACAAGGTATAGAGGTTTATATCTATATATGTATATACGAGTGTATATAGGCGTATAAAATATACAGAGAGGAGAGCACGCGTTTTAGTCCATTGAAATGTTACATTGACCCTGCATTTATCAAAGTCAGCAATTTTTTTTTTCTGGTGCATAGGGGGAGGTATGAAAAGCTTAAGTCCAAGTTTGTGGGGTTGTAACCCTTGAGGAAAATCCGCCATCTTGAAAAAAGGGGTGAAATAGTTTTTGCAAAATAACTATGAAACTATCTACCGCGCAAGAAAATTATGCTGTCGTTTTTTGTAGGAAATGAAATTCTCTACAAATTTGCTCTCTTGATTTTTTGTTGTGAAATCAAAAATACCAAAGTTATTAATAAAAAACGACAAAAAATTAAGGAGTAATTTCCTTTATGTCGCTCTAACTTATTGTTTTTGCATTTTTCAGAAAAATATGTTCAGAGAAATTTTTTGGCGCTCCTTGAGATGAACAAATTTCACCCCTCATTTTTTAAATTTCGTTTATTTTTAAAGATTTTACAGCCATTCAAAGGTAAAAATGTGCGTCGGCACATCATACTTTGGGTTTGGGTTTTAAATCGTTGTATTGATATAACAGGAAAACTATCCACCGCGCAAGAAAATTATTACATCGTTTTTTGTAGGAAATGGAATTCTCTACAAATTTGCTCTCTTGACTTTTTGTTGTAAAATTCAAAATACCAAAGTTATTAACAAACAACGATAAAAAGTGAACGAGTAATTTCTTTTAAGTCGCTCTAACGTTTTGTTTTTGCATTTTTCAGAAAAATATGTTTGGAGCTTTTTGACAGAGGATTTTTAGACGAACAAATTTCACCCCTCACTTTTTAAATTTCATTTATTTTTAAAGATTTTACAGCCATTCAAAGGTAAAAATATGCCTCAGCACACAATATTTTGGGTTTGGGTTTAAAATCGTTGTATTGATATAACAGGAAAACTATCCATCGCACAAAAAAATTATGAAGTTGTTTTTTGTAGGAAATTAAATTGTCTACAAATTTACTCTATTAACTTTTTGTCGAAAAATCAAAAATATCAAAGTTATTAACAAACAACGACAAAAAATGAAGGAGTAATTTCCTTTAAAACGTTCTAACTTTTTTTCTTTTCATTTTACAGAAAAATATGTTCAATGCATTTCGATAGAACACCTTCTGACGAATAAGTTTCAATATAAATGTGTCAACTTTTATTTATTTATAAACATTTTACAGTGCTGCAAAGGTAAGTGTCGGAGTACTCGAAAGTAGACATAAAAATGAACGATTATGCGTCGTTTCTTTGCAAATTTCATTAATTGCGGCGGACAAATTTTATTTGTTGTTATTGCAATATTCATAATAATTAGCTATGAACTCCTCGTAGGTAGAGCGGAATGAGTTCATAACTAATTATTATTATTAACTCCTCGTAGGTGGCGCGGAAAAGAGTTCATAACTAATTATTATGAACATTGCAATAGCAACAAATAAAATTTGTCCGCCGCAATTAATGAAATTTGCAAAGAAACGACGCATAATCGTTCATTTTTAGGTCTATTTTCGAGTACTCCGACACTTACCTTTGCAGCACTGTAAAATGTTTATAAATAAATAAAAGTTGACACATTTATATTGAAACTTATTCGTCAGAAGGTGTTCTATCGAAATGCATTGAACATATTTTTCTGTAAAATGAAAAGAAAAAAAGTTAGAACGTTTTAAAGGAAATTACTCCTTCATTTTTTGTTGTTGTTTGTTAATAACTTTGATATTTTTGATTGTGCGACAAAAAGTCAAAAAAGCAAATTTGTAGAGAATTTAATTTCCTACAAAAAATAACTGAACAATTTTCTTGCCCGGTGGATAGTTTTTCTGTTATATTAATACAACGATTTTAAACCAAAACCCAAAATATTATGTGCTGAGGCATATTTTTACCTTTGAATGGCTGTAAAATCTTTAAAAATAAATGAAATTTAAAAAATGAGGGGTGAAATTTGTTCGTCTAAAAATCCTCTATCAAAAAGCTCCAAACATATTTTTCTGAAAAATGCAAATAAAACGTTAGAGCGACTTAAAAGAAATTACTCGTTCACTTTTTATCGTTGTTTGTTAATAACTTTGGTATTTTGAATTTTACAACAAAAAGTCAAGAGAGCAAATTTGTAGAGAATTCCATTTCCTACAAAAAACGATGTAATAATTTTCTTGCGCGGTGGATAGTTTTCCTGTTATATCAATACAACGATTTTAAACCCAAACCCAAAGTATGATGTGCCGACGCACATTTTTACCTTTGAATGGCTGTAAAATCCTTTAAAAAAACGAAATTTAAGAAATAAGGGGTGGAATTTGTTCGTCTCAAGGAGCGCCAAAAAATTTCTAAGAATAAATTTTTCTGAAAAATGAAAAAATAAAAAGTTACAGCGACTCAAAAAAACGATGTTTTTCCATTTGTTGACATTTATTGTTAATAACTTTGCTATTTTCGATTTTACGGCAAAAAGTCAGGAGAGTGAATTTGTAGAGGATTTAATTTCCTACAAAAAACGACAGCATAATTTTCTTGCGCGGTGGATAGTTTCATTGTTATAACCCAAAAATTGTTTTAACCCTTTTTCAAGATGGCGGGTTTTCCTCAAGGGTTACAACCCCACAAACTTGGACTTAAGCTTCCTATACCATCCCCTATGCATCGAAAAAAAAAAATTGCTGACTTTGATAAATGCAGGGTTAGGCCTTATTTTTGTAACATTTCAATGGACTATTTCTTCAAGCCGGCTTTAAAACTGTGGCCCATTGTTGAACAGCCGGGAATAGATTTTGGGTTCTGTGTGTGGCTTTCACGACCCGCGTGCGGACTCTACGTCACGAATGTAAGAAAGAGGGAGAGGGAATCGCATTCGAGGGTTCTCAACTTAAAAAGATAAATATTTGAATAAAAGATTGCAATTCTTTTTTAAATTTGTGTAATCGATATTTTATAGGGATTTGATTGGAAATTTCTATTAATTAAATCGAGTGGAAAGTAGAAATTGAAAATTAATGAATGTTTATAATTTTTTACATTGTTTAAATGTGGGAAACGTCTCGAGTGTCCCAGTTGGACGAAATAATTTTTTTTTAAATTTTTTACCCAAACTCGTTCTATTTTATAGGATTTGATTGGAAATTTCCATTAATTAAATCGAGTGGAATGTAAAAATGAAAAATGAATGAATGTTTATAATTTTTTGCATTGTTTAAATGTAGGAATCGTCTCGAGTGTCCCAGTTGGACGAAATAATTTTTTTTTAAATTCTTTATCCACACTCGTTCTATTTTATAGGGATTCGATTGGAAATGTTGATTTATTAAATCGAGTGGAAAGTAGAAATGAATAATTAATGAATGTTTATAATTTTTTGCATTGTTTAAATGTGGGAATCGTCTCGAGTGTCCCAGTTGGACGAAATAATTTTTTTTTAATTCTTTACCCAAACTCTTTCTATTTTATAGGGAGTCGATTGGAAATATTTATTAATTAAATCGAGTGGAAAGTAGAAATGAATAATTAATGAATGTTTATAATTTTTTGCATTGTTTAAATGTGGGAAACGTCTCGAGTGTCCCAGTTGGACGAAATAATTTTTTTTTTAGTTCTTTACCCAAACTCGTTCTATTTTATAGGGATTCGATTGGAAATATTTATTAATTAAATCGAGTGGAAAGTAGAAATGAATAATTAATGAATGTTTATAATTTTGTGCATTGTTTAAATGTGAGAAACTTCTCGAGTGTCCCAGTTGGACGAAATAATTTTTTTTTTAGTTCTTTACCCAAACTCGTTCTATTTTATAGGGATTCCAATGAAAATATTTATTAATTAAATCGAGTGGAAAGTAAAAATTGAAAATGAATGAATGTTTATAATTTTTTACATTGTTTAAATGTGGGAAACGTCTCGAGTGTCCCAGTTGGACGAAATAATTTTTTTTTAAATTCTTATCCAAACTCGTTCTATTTTATAGGGATTCGATTAGAAATATTTATTAATTAAATCGAGTGGAAAGTAAAAATTGAAAATTAATGAATGTTTATAATTTTTTGCATTGTTTAAATGTGGGAAACGTCTCGAGTGTCCCAGTTGGACGAAATGATCAACACGAAACTGTCCGGATGTCGTTCGTCTGCAATTTTCGTAATGATCGTGGTAAAAGGAAGAAAAAAAAACGATCATTGTCACTCGACTCGAGTGATCTTTACAGAGTTGTTTTTCTCGTTTCTTTTCTTTTTTGTGTTTTTCTCGCGGTCGGACGAAGATCAGGCGACGCCGGAGGCTGCGGCGCTCGAGAGAATCGTTGTAATGGGTGTCGATTACCCGACATGGAAAGCCTGTGTGCGCGCAAGGTGTCTAATTATCTCCGTAGAATCATTACGCGACTACGAGACGAATAACGATCGCGCGAGACGGTGAAAAATGGAGAAAGAATAAAAACGAGAAAAAAAAAAGAAACAGAAATTGCCCGAGGCAGACGACCGTTTTGTCGACTAGCGAAGAATATTTTTAAAAAAGAAACGAGAATAATAATCGAACAATTTTTTTTTCTTAGTACATCACTTGCTTGATTTTTATTTAAAAAATTCTAATTTTGGTTAATAATTATTTATTTTAGTTTATAAATTCTATAATTTTGTAATAATTTCCATAAATTTTATAATATTGTAATTTTTATAAATTTTATAAATTTCACAAATTTTATAATTTTATAAATTTTATAAAATTCGCAAATTTTATAATTTTATAAATTTTATAAATTTTATAAACTATAAATTTTATAAATTTCATAAATTTTATTATTTTATAAATTTCATAAATTTTATAATTTTATAAGTTGCATAAATTTTATAATTTTATAATTTTATAAGTTTGATGAATTTTATAATTTTATAAATTTCATAATTTTATAAATTTTATAACTTTTATAAATCTCATAATTTTATAAATTTTATATTTTGATAATTTTATTTAATACGCAATTATTTATTTTCCATCAAAGCAATAAATAATATTAGCGATTTATAGAGAGCAATTTTCTGAAGGTTGAGCGAGTCCTGCCCACTCCCAACGGTGCAATGGGGAAAGGACCTTGCAGACTTTATCGAACAACTGCGTCGAGTCTAATCATCGCCCTTGCCGAGAAACAACCCTGACACGTTTCCGGTGTTGGAGCGAGCTGTCTAGCTCGACGTTATATATATAATACATAAAATATCGACCAAGCTGTGCTATGGAACGTTCCCATTTGTTCCCCCATCCCTCTTACTTTTCGACTTTCGTTTTAAGCATATGGGCGGCACGCGACGAGTTTGTTTGATTTTAATGCAACCCCTCGCTTCTCCCCTCCATCGTCCATACCCCGGTGCAAATATCAGCAAAATATTAGGCGAGTATAATAATCGTCGTAAGCCGAGGCTTACGTATTAAAAGGTTACAAAAGAACAGCCGGAAGTGGCGAACGCTTCAATGAGATTGTTGAACCGTTCGAATTTTTATTTCTTTTTATTGTCACGAACAATGAACAAAGAACAGCATGAGTGTCTCTGAGAAAGAGAGAGAGGGAGAAGAGTAGAAGTGAGTAAAATAAAAAGCATTGTGCGTCAGCGAAGCACGAGGGCTAAATTGCCCCAAAAAATTCAAGGTCGACGATTCTAAAGTGTTCGCATTAATTCCAAAGACCAATTCATTCTTCCTCCACCCACATTGATTCGTACCAGGACGTAACATTGCGAATCAGCGTGACGTCGATCAATTCTGATCAATTTCGTTCATTTTCTTTTCGTAGAATTTTTCCTTATGTAGAAAAAAACGAAATTCGTAAATTATTCGATTATTATTATTCCATTCTTATGACTGTTTTTTTATTATTATTATATTTTTATTAATATCAATATTATTATATTTTCATCAATATTACTATTATTATTATTATCATACTTTTATCAATATATTACTGATATTATTTATTATATTATATTATTGATATTATTATTATTATCATACTTTTATCGATATAAATATTACTGATATTATTTATTATATTATATTATTGATATTATTATTATTATCATACTTTTATTATTATATTACTGATATTATTTATTATATTATATTATTGATATTATTATTATTATCACACTTTTATTATTATATTACTGATATTATTTATTATATTATATTATTGATATTATTATTATCATACTTTTATTATTGTATTACTGATATTATTTATTATATTATATTATTGATATTATTATTATTATCATACTTTTATTATTATATTACTGATATTATTTATTATATTATATTATTGATATTATTATTATTATCATACTTTTATTATTATATTACTGATATTATTTATTATATTATATTACTGATATTATTATTATTATCATACTTTTATTATTATCTTAATGATATTATTTATTATATTATATTATTGATATTATTATCATTATTATTACTATATTTTTATTGTTAGTACCTATTATCAATACTATTGTTATTATTATTATTATATTTTTTATTGATATTATTGTCAATACTATTATTATTATTATTATATTATTATTATATTATTATTATTAATATTATGTAGGACACACATGCATCCTATATATGTAAGCTCGATATGAATAAAATCCAACCAAATCAGAATAAAGACGAAGCACCGGGCTTGTGCTCAACGGCAAGATCTTCTTCTTATATATATATATATATAAATATATATGGTACGTAGCACATACCCCCCGTGCATTTGCCGGCGTTCTACTTTAGTATTATACAGCGTACGCGCTCGATTCCGTTACGGATATAGATGCGACGAGGAGAAATGGTCGGAGGGAAGAATCGAGGGTAAACGAGAAACGGAGGGAGGCCGAAAGTGCATGAAAAACACCGTGGGGTAAACCAGAGGGGGAGGAGGAGAAGAAAGGAGAGCGCGAAGAAACGACAGAGTGAGGAGAAGCAGCAGCGAGCAAAGGTTCTTATTTTCGTAACGAAGACCGCTGGCTCCGTCGCTTCTGCTTCTGCGTTATATTCTGCGGCAAACCTCGAAGCTCCAACACACACAAACACACACGCGCGCGTGCTTACAGTAAGAGATCGTATAGAACGCGAGTACGCGGATACGATGAACCAAATGTACGAGGAAGAGAGAGAGAGAGAGAGAACGAGAGGAGGGAGGAGAGAGAAAGAGAGAGAGAGCAATATATTTACCCCTCGTCTAGCCCTTCAGGGAGAAGGGTCGAATTTTTGAGTCCAAGGATTAAGTATCACGAGATGAAGGAAAGAAAGAGGGAAACGAGAGAGAAAAAAAGGAAATATACGAAGGAAGATGAAAAAAAAAAAGGGGAGTTCGGGGTATACCGATAATATTTACAGAGTTCGTTGGGACGTCATAAAGTGGCGGCTGTGTGGATAAAGAGGACGAGGACCAGACGAACGGTCCTTTTCGCAGTCCAGATGGTTTTAGTGCGTCACTAAAGTCACCGAGGACTATTTACCAGTCGAGAACAAAAAAAGAAATAAGAAATTTTGAACTAAACGATTTGATGTTTTTACACGCCTCATCTATTTCTCTATAAAATTCGCAAATATCTACAAAATATTTTTTTTTTCATCTAGCATGTTTAATATCTATTCCTTTATTTCTAATGTATTATTCAAAATTTATTGTTGTTTTCTTTTCTCAATTATAAATTGAATCTTCCTGTCATCTTTCTAATAATTTTAATCAGAAAAATTGGAATTGAACAGATTCGTCGATCATCTTTAAAAAGGAATCTCGATGCACAATGTCTTATCGTACGTCGATCCCTCGATAACAATCAAGCCTTATCGTATATCTCGTTCTCTCTATTTTAAATCCTCCTCATGTTGATCCACTCCCTCGTCTCTTTACACCCCCGCGTATTTCTCGAAAGCTGAAATTCTCTTGGTTTTGATTAAAAACAAGAAGCGAGCGCGTGGGTTATCGTGTCTCATCCGCGCGAGCGAATGAGCTTTTTAGTCCCCCGTTTTCTCTCTTCCTCGCTTGCGTTCCATTCGCTCAGCTCGTTGTGATTACCAGATTCGCCCAGATAGCGAGACTCACACATCTGGCGCGCTTGTGTGGCTCGTGAAAACGATTTTGAAATCGCACGTGCATGTGTGTGTAGTATTATATTATTATTATTATATTATTATTATATTATTATTATATTATTATTATTATTATATTATTATTAGAATATTATATATGTATATATATCATACAGATTGATTTCTACCAACCAGCATTATTATTATTATTATTATTTTATTTTTTATGTATTATTGATATATATATTTTTTTTATTATTTTTATTTATACATTTATTATTATTTTTTATTTATTATTCATACACTTATTATTATTACTTTTTCTTTAAATATTCATTATTTAAAAAAATTCAATATCTTTTTAACTCCCTCACCGGGATTCGAACACTCGACCTTCGGGCTACTGGTACTAGCCACTACCCATTAGACCAAAGACTCATCTGTATATATCGTATAAATTATATATATAATAATATAACAAATTATTAATATTATTCTATTAATTATATTATTATAATTATTATAATATTATATATATAATAAATTATTATATATAAATATTATACGTATATACGAGTGTGTATATGTACATGTGCATATCCATATCGTCTCGTTAAGCGGCTCTCGACGAAACGACCGTAAGCCACACAGAGGACGCGACACACAGTGCGAGGCACCGTCGCACGCTTCATCGTTTATTCTATGAGGCAACGTGGCCACCCACGCCGCTGCTGGTTCTCGAGCGAGAACGGAGAATGAATTTTTTATCTCGAAAAAAAAATCGCACAAAATTCTCATCGTATAATTATCAACTCGTTGAAAAAAGTAAAACAATTAACGCTATTAAAATTATCTTTTCGAGATACGAAAATTTATTTTCACACGTGTGACTTTGAATATTCCATCGTCAATCATCTAATTATAAACAAAATTCATTATTTTTATAATTATCTACAAAAAAAAAGAAATTGTTTTAATTTTTTTTTCTTTTCTTAATTTTTAATAATCAATTTTCTTTTTATGAAATAATTTTACGTATTTTATTTTTTTTATTTTATTTGGTAAATATTTCGACAATTGTGAAAGTTTATTTTCTTTTTTTTTTTTTTTTTAATAGTTTCGTAGCGAGGATAAAATTATCGTACGTGACGAAGATCGAACGAGATTTGTGCGCGGAGGAGTTTTAGCGCCCACGTGGTTTGCCGAACACGAAGAGGTATAATACGGTGTCTCGGGTACCAGCACGAGCCCATAAAATACTTCTACGCGCTTCGCACTTTCGACACGATCGTCGTTGCATCGTTCTTTATAAACGCTCTTGACCCGATCCCTCGTCGTACGGTTTAACGATACGACCCACCGACTGTAAGATCACATCTGGACTCGAGGTTCGTGTGTGCACGCTAATAACACTGAATCGAGAGTAACGCCCGGCGTAATTGAGATTTCCTCTATGCGATTGGTAAGTAACTATCGCGAGGTACGATTTCTATCAATAGATTGTTACGTAAGAGATTTGATCTAGAAAAATGATTGAAAAATGTTTTTTTTTCTTGTAGGAATAATTTTATTTATTGAACGAAATTATTTTATTTTAATTATGGAGAATAATAACAAAATTCAGCTGATTATAATTTTCTCCTGATTAGATCATTTCTAATTGAATACAAAAGTTGAAAATTCAAAAACATTTTGAGTAGTTTTGATATTTGTAAAATTCGTTGTTACAATTTTTGTAAATACAAATTTTTTACTGTATCTTCTTACGACATATCGTCGAAAAGGTCAAAGTTCAATTATTTTGTTTTTAATAAAATTGTTTATCTATTCAGATATTTCAATTATTTATTTGTTTAATAAAAACCATTGTTACTAATGTGAACGTATAACAATATTTTACTGTAAATTCTTACACCACATCGTCGAACAATTTATAATTCAAAATTAAATTATTTTATTTTTAACGTCGATATTAATAAAACCCTGCTAATTACAATTTCCCAATATTTCTCAATTTATATAATTTCAAATTGAATGCAATCCTTACATTTTCCTCAAGACATTACCAAATAATTTTAATATCCATAAATATCATTGTCTCAATTGAAAAAACAATACAAATATTTTACTGTAAATTATTACACCACATCGAACAATTTATAATTCAAAATTAAATTATTTTATTTTAAACATCAATATTAATAAAACCCTGCTAATTACATTTTCCCAATATTTCTCAATTTATATAATTTCAAATTGAATGCAAACCTTGCATTTTCCTCCAGACATTACCAAATAATTTTAATATCTATAAAAACCATTGTCCCAATTGAAAAAGAATACAAATATTTTATTGTAAATTCTTACACCACATCGCACAATTTATAATTCAAAATACAATTATTTTAATTTAAACGTCAATATTAATAAAACCCTGCTAATAACAATTTCGCAATATTGTTCTATTTATATAATTTCAAATTGAATGCAAACTTTGCATTTTCCTCCAGACATTACCAAATAATTTTAATCTCCATAAAAATCATTGTCCCAATTGAAAAAAAAAATAAAAAATTTTATAACAACGTCCCTACATACATATATATGCATTAAAGTCTCAAAGGAAATCTCAATTAGACGAGCATTTATCTACATACAAACATACACATAAAGATATATGTACGAAGGCTTGTGCAATTCCATCAGTCGGAGGCAATTTTCTGCATTCACCGGCTGGCCCATAGCAACGCTAAATACCGGACTCTCGGCTTACACGGTGGCTAGGTGAACGCGAGTACTCGCCGTTGTACGATATACCGCGGTAGCAATGAGTATAAAGGCCCAAGTACACACTCGACTCGACAGCTCTACTTCTCCCAGGTCTTTAATATCCGCGAGACTCGCTATATATAATATTCCTCTCGTTCCTTCATTTTCTCCATTTTTCTTCTTCTTCTTCTTCTTCTTCTTCTTCTTCTGTCCTTTCCTCTGGCTCTTCGAGTCTCTTGAAGAAGAAAGAGGGAAACGAGAGACAGGGAGAGAGGGAGGGAGCGAGGGAGGGAGAGAGGGAAAGAGAGGGCGAGAGAGAGAGAGGGAGAGGGAGGGAGGGAGGGAGAGGGAGAGAGAGAGAGAGGAAGGTAATTTCGACGACGTGGCCTACAAGCGACGTTCCTGCTTTTTAGCACCGTCGTTCTTACATTCGCGAAGTCTCGAGGAAAAAATATTACGACCAAGAGCGAGTGGAAAAAGTAGGGCTTCTCCGGGTTTACCTCGTTTTTCTTGGTTTATTTATTTAATTTTTTTTATTTTTTTTTTATTTTTATTTTCTCTTCTTTCGTTCGATTTCTACGCACGTTTGCGTATGAATATAAACGCATAAAATTGGGGAATCAACGTTATTCTCTTTTTTTAAATATTTTTCGCATCGGGTTGTAAAAATTGACGTAAAGTATTTTATTTTAGCACGCCCACTTGATGATCATCGTCGATTCTCGTTTTTTTTTTTCTTTTCACGACGATCTACGGTTTATATTGATCGCTATTGCATAAATGTTGTCTCGATTAAATATCGCCTACGCTCGAACTGACAAATGTAATGGACCGTGATGAGAAAACTATTTATGCAAATTACAAAATAATAATAATAATAATAATAATGAAAAAGTCGTTGCTATTGAGACAAAATTATCGACTGGAAATTCTTATTATCGAATTAATTAATTAATTGATTAATCAACCATATTTTCCTGTCGAAGAATCTTTATCTCGGAATTTCTATTAATTAATTAATCAATAGATAATTAATCGATCAATTAATTAATCGAAATTCCGCGGTGGCAATTATTTAGCAAAAAAAAGAAGAAAGTTAAAATTATCGACTGGAAATTGTTATTATCGAATCAATTAATTAATTAAGTAATTACTAAACAATATTTTCCTCCCGAGAAATCTTCATCTCGGAATTTCTATTAATTAATTAATCAATAGATAATTAATCGATCAATTAATTAATCGAAATTCCCAAATTCTTTGCAACAAAAAAAAAACAAAATTAATTAATTGAATCACTCACTCGTTAATTAATTGCAATTCCCAGGTAACGATTATTTAGCAAAAAAAAAAAAAGAAAAAAGAATTAACCGGAAGTAACGGTCGAAGAGCTTTCATCGTACGAGAGAGTCTCGAGTCCCGTAGCGCTTCACCGAGCTGTTTAAAGGGCGAGGTACGAAGCCGATTAAGCTATTAGCGGTTGACAATGGACCACTTTGGTAGGTACAGAGGGCGCAAAAGAGCGTCTTGTGCATAACTTGTTTTCTCGAAGTAAGCATCTCTCGCTCGTGCTGCGGCGTGGAAACTTTCAAGTGCAAAACCTAGGTAAGTACAAGAAATCCCTAGAAATCTCCTCGACAATTTCCACCATCCAGCAGAAAGAGGAAAATTTCATTTTATTTCATTTTTGTTATATTTTTAATCATCGACTCTCTCGCGTTATTCTCCAATTTTTTTTTATTTCTTTCTATTTCTTTTTTTTATTTTTTTTTGTTCGTCGAGTGAACGACGCACCATGAAAAAGTCTCGAGTGTTTTAAACGTTGCCAATTAACCCCCATTGTACCTCGGGTTCAACTTTTAATTGCGAAGACTCGACGACGACGACGACGAGGAAAAAGAAAAATTACAAAATTAGGAAAAATTTATTTTTCGTTTAAAAAACAAATTTTGATGTTTTTTTTTTCGCGTTTTAATTTTCACACGTCGTGTAATTACTACGTTGAGTTTAAAAATTCTACGTTTTGATAGTTCCGGGGTGGTGCATAAGCGGTCGGTAGTCGAGTGACCGCTTGATACGCGACGTTAAATATTAAATATACGACCCGTAACGTGTTTTACTACGACGGCGAGAGTCTCGTACGTGTTCCATATTTTTTTCGTCGTTACGATCGCGAGTCGTTCGTTCTCTAGCGCCACTTTGGTATACGTGAAATAGAACGTAACGTAGAAAATCGTTATTAAAAAAAAAAAAAAAAAAAAAAAAAAAAAAAAATTTATTAAATCTTGATTTTTTGTTTATTATTTATTATTTTTTGATAGGCTTTATAAGTCGCTCGTTATTTCTTTTTTCATCGACGTTTGTTTCGTCCTCTAATCGACGCCTCGCTATCCTTCGTTGAATTAATTCGAATAAAAATCGTGAATAAAGTGGAAAAAAAAGGAGTTTATTACGACGAACGTGAAACTCGAGCCTCCTATCCGCGTATATGGAGATATAAATATGTATGTAATGTTGAGTTATAGCCTCGAGAAACCAAAGAAAAACGAGCGAAATCACGAAGTATGCGGTATTTATATATTTTTTACATTATATTATCTTATATTATATATTATATTATATATTATATTATATCTCATATTATATATTGTATTATATATTATATTATATATTATATTATATAATTATATATTGTATTATATATTATATTATATATTATATTATATATTATATTATATATTATATTATATATTATATTATATATTATATTATATATTATATTATATATTATATTATATGTTATATTATATATTATATTATATATTATATGTTATATTATATATTATATTATATATTATATTATATGTTATATTATATATTATATTATATATTATATTATCTATTATATTATATATTATATTATATATTATATTGTATATTATATTATCTATTATATTATGATATAATATATTATATATTATAATATATTACGTTATATTATATTATGATATATTATATTATATTATATTATATTATGCTATATTATATTATATTATATTATATATTATAATATACTATATTATATTATATCATATTATAATGTATCATAATATATTATATTATATTTTCTTATATATATATATATATATAAATATAGGTATGAAATAGGTTTTAGCAATTATAGAAAAGGCTTCGGCTCGCGAGCATTGTGTCGCCGCGAGGAACGAAACGGTTTGTAAACACGTGTGCACGAGGCTCCTTTCAGCGCACGTTTGTGTTTCGCAATTAACGGAATTAATTGCGCGAGCGAGCAGCGAGAAAAAAAGATTTCGTGATCTTTAAAAACCGTCGCGTTTTCTTTTTGCTCCCCTTCGTTGGAACGAAGAGATGCGTAATATATAATTTTTTTATTTCTTTTTTTTCTCGGTCGTTAAACGAGCGGACTTATCGAGATCGCACGAGATTCGCGGGCTATTTAGCAATCGTTTACACAGCTTGCTCGTCGTCGATCAACGAGACACTCATCGATTTTACGATAATTTTCTGCGCTTTTTTTTTCCCTTCTTCTTCTTCTTCTTCATTTTCCTGGGAAATTTATTCGTGATTCACGACTTCTTCTATTGACTAACACGAACGCTTCGAGCCTGGCGCATCCGGTAGTGCATGTCATTATCGAAACTGGTTTTTCGTCGTATCGATCACACGTGTGCGCGGAGGTTCTTACTTCCTTCTTCTTCTTCTTTTTTTCTGAACAATTTTTTTCGAAGGACTTTGAGAAGATTTCGTTGAATTTAACCAAGTGACTAATCAACTAGTTGAATCATTATTGACTCAGAAACTTTAATAAATCAATAATTCAACCAAATTTTTATTTCTCATCGATATAAAAATAATTCGTTTTAATTTTGATGAAATTTTGTATAAATTGTCAATCTCCAAAAATCAATTAATTTTCAATCTCCAGAAATTAATTAATTTTCCTGTCTTTCTTACACGTTATAATTATTTTCCTTTGTTACCTTCAAACGAAAATAAAGTTTAAAATAATTTTTTAATCTAAAATAAGTCAAACGTAATTTTTTTAATTTTTTCTGATTGGATTAAAATTATCGACGAGCAGCGAATTATTCAATGAAAAACAAAAAGAATAAAATGGGTAAAAGGTAATTATCGTCCGTGACAGAAATGTAGGAAATTTTAATCCTCGTTGCGGCAATCGAGCGACGAGTAAATTTGTAACAAATGAGCGTGGATAATGGTAGGTGGAATCCGTTAGAGGCCCACGTACTCATGGGAGATTTACAGTTACGCAGTTGGTTTCGCTAATGCAACTCGTCCGGACTCGACGCGTGCATAAAAGCGCTGCGATGTACCGAGAGTAATGGGAAGCTCGTCAACAAATTCGTCGACCCAAATCCCCATTAATCGACGCGCCGTCTCGTCATTTCTGAGCTATTTAACATAATTAACTGGAAGCAAAGTACTCGATCGAATTATCTCTCGTAAAGTAAAAAAAAAAAGAAAGAATTATTAAATGGAAAACAAAGATAACAATGTTTCAATGGAAAAAGAAATTTGTACGTCGATATTACGAATAAGAGCGATTATTAAATCGCTCTTATCTCCGTTCTTTTCCTGTGGAACGAACGACCGATAATTAATTAAAATCTTGTTTTTTAATTATTTAATTAACGATATTTAGTAGGAGAAAGATTTGATTTGATTAAATTTAATTTGATTTAATACATTGTATCCCAGCAAGTTTTGAATTAAAATACAAAAATAGAGAGAGAAATTGAAAAATAGATTTAAGAACGTGTGACAACGAGCATTGTTGAAGCCTCCTTCGCTTCAATTTCTCCCTCTTTCGTCACTCGCCTACCGAACGAGATTTCCCGGAACGATTTCGACAAGGACGTGCGCATACCCTACGGCGCATACATGCGCGCGCACCCATACGCGCATGCGCGTAGCGTCGCGGTGGGGTGCGCGCGCACGCGCGCTCGCTCGCTCGCGGCCATGCGCGCGACACACGTCGCTAGCGTAGCGAGAGTGGGCGTACGACTGTGATGCGTCGGGGAACGAAATGTAAAAATTGATTGTCGTAACTGTACTCGAAGTGGGCTCGTGCTGGCTGTACGAAATTGGGAGCGATATCGTCGAAGTGCGTATCCGGTTTTATGTCCCTAGTCCGGAAGTTCTAATGTTGTCGCGCTTTATCGTCGTGTAACAGTCACAAGAGGCGAATTGCGACACGACGAATTAATCGGCTGTCCGTCACGTACGCGATGAAAACGAGAAGAAGAGACGAAAAAGTTTGCGAACCGATTTAAGCGCGAGACAAAATTTATTCGCTTTGCACGAAACGCGAGGGAAAATATTGTCAAAGTATCACGGAATTGTCCTTCAACGTTATTCTAAAAAAAAAAAAAAGAAAAAAAAAGAAAACACATTGACAACTTTTCTTTCAATATTCTCGAAATCCTTACGATTGTTTATTTTTTTTTTTGCTTCGACTCCAACCGAGCGAATAAAAGAGCATGTGGATCGTACCGTGTGTGTCACGCGTCAATAGCTATGAGCAGGGAGTCTTACTACAAAGAAAGATGATTCACTCGAAACGTGCTAAAACCGTCGTCTCGACTTCCGTTCCTTCGATTATTATTTTCTTTTTTTTTTTTTTGAACAATAGAAATAACGATTTACGAGCGATTGGTTTCTCCGTCTTTGTTTTTAAGATTGTATTTATTCATTATTTTCTTTTCAATTAAGGTAGTCCTATCGTTACAGCGTTTCCGTTAGATTTCACTGAAAATTTGCAGAAACGTTCTTTGATGTCATATGTATATGTGTGTAAAATTTGAGGGTCCTTTATCGACTCAAAAATCACGATATTTATTCTTGAAAATCGTCACTTTTCGCAATCTCCCATAAGAGCCCGTGTTAAATATCGCAACATTATACAACGAGTGTCTCGATCATTTGGTCGATGAAGACTGTTGAAATTTTGCACACATTTTTATATGACATCAAAGAAGCTTCGATTAGTTTTTATAACAAATCTTATGGAAACAAAAATTCATGATTTTGTTTATTATATAACAAATAAACTTTCCGTAGGATCAATTTGAATTTTGAGTATGTTGTTCTTTAGTCGATTTGCAACAATATTTCTTAATGAACTTTAACGCTTGGTCCACTTCCAATGTGAGAAAAAACGGGAATAAAATTTTAATCCCCCACCCCAACGATAGGACTACCTTAATCGACATTAATTTAAAACAAGGAAGGGTGACATTTTTATTTTGTCATTTTGAAGATATTGGTAAATTTTGTGCCTGGCACGCGTACACGGTTGAACGTCCCGCAGGCTCGTAGAAAATAAACACAGCTAGAACGAGAAGAGCCATATAGACTCGACACATTGAAGTGATCCCCTCTTGCGTAGTGGCCACGGGGGAGAAATGGCCGTGATCCGGACAACGGTCGCCACCACCGTCCTCCAACAATGGACATAAATTCAACGAAGAGCTTTTGTACTCGATGCGCGCTCGAAGCTACCATTCTTCGTTCGCTGAAGCGTGTTGCTCTACCCTGTTACGACTGTGCCACGTTAACGACGGTGAAACAGAGAGAGAGAGAGAGCGAGAGAAATAGGCTTCTACGTATCGTTACGGACCTTTAGCATTTATTTTGACATCGAGGGGGATGACTCGAGCGTCCGCGTTACGTACGGATAATCCACGTAACGATTTATTCCATACAAACAGAACGATAGAAAATTATCGCTGGTAGTTTTATACGTTCGAATCGGATAGAAAGAGCTCTCGTTGCGATCGGTTGGAAGAATTTTTGTTCGGTTGTACAGTGCGATGCACTTTGAGTCGAATAAATAATATATCGAGTGTCCGTGTATAAAAGAAATCGAGAATATACAGTGCGACCTACTTTGAGTCGGATAAATAATATATCGGGTGTCCATGTGTGAAAAGAAATCGAGAATATACAGTGCGGCCCACTTTAAGTCGGATAAATAATATACCGGGTGTCCCATTGAATTTTTTGTTTAAATCTGTCCAGTGTCTCGTATAAAAGGAATCGAGAACATACAGTGCGACCTACTTTAAGTCGGATAAATAATATACAGGGTGTCCACATGTGAAATCAATCGAGAATATACAGTTCGACCCACTTTGAGTCGGATAAATAATATACCGGGTGTCCATGTGTGAAATCAATCGAGAATATACAGTTCGACCCATTTTGAGTCAGATAAATAATATACAGGGTGTCCACGTGTGAAAGCAATCGGGAATATACAGTACGACCCATTTTGAGTCAGATAAATAATATACAAGGTGTCCACATGTGAAAGCGATTGGGAATATACAGTACGATCCATTTTGAGTCAGATAAATAATATATCGGGTGTCCATGTGTGAAATCAATCGAGAATATACAGTACGACCCATTTTGAGTCCGATAAATAATATACCGGGTGTCTCATTGAATTTTTTTAAAAATCTGTCCATTGGCTCGCATGAAAGGAGTCAAGAACATACAGTGCGACCCACTTTGAGTCAAACAAATAACATACCGGATATCCGCGTGTGAAAAGACTCGAGAACATACAGTGCGACCCACTTTGAGTCGAACAAATAATATACCGGATGTCCGCGTGTGAAAGAAATCGAGAATCTACAGGGTGTTCCGTTCTAATTGGACAGAAAGTAATCGAAATATTATATAAAAAACATATTTCGTTAATTTGAATGAAAATACCCATATAGGTCGTAGTTCGCATAGGTCGTTTATATATATATATATATGTAAAGGTGTTATAGCAATATGCAACGCGATTGAACTTATACCAAGAGCCCGTAGAAATATTCTACTCCATGAAAGGAACTTTTACATAAGCGTCGATCGTTGCCAGTCCCGTTGGTAAAATCGAGCAACGCTCACCGACGAAAGTACTTTTATAGACATAATTACCGAGCGAAAGCTAACAATTAAATTCTCATCCTTTATAAAAAAAATTTTTTAAAAAACATAACGCCCAGTCTATCCACGATCCTTTGTCTATCGAAACAATCTTTCTAATTGCCTCGAATTAACATATTAATTTTATTTTTTAATTGAATTATATCCCAGTAATAAATTAATCGATCAATTCTTATTTATTAAAATCGATATTAAAAATCGCTATAAAAAAATATTTAAAATTGCAATCGCGTACTCGACTCGAGTCGCGAATGACTTATCCACCGGAAGCGTGACGAGGCAATTAACATTCGAAGAAAAATGTGCGTCTATATAGAAAGTCAACGGTACGTTGCACTTCAACGTTGAAAGTGCGCGAAGGCGTTGGTTAATTATTTCTCGGGCGCGACGACATTCTCACGATTCTCACTTTGCGACAAGAAAAAAAAAAGAACAAAAAACAAATTAAGAAGTTAATTAGTATTCGAGAAAGAATTTTGAACCGAGTTTATATACGTTAAACGATAGTTCATCCCACGAAACAAAGATGGCGCTGGCTACACGATGTGCGAATAATCACATAAATAATAATAATAACAACAACAATAATAATCTACTAGCGATTATTCAATCCTAAAAATCGTTCCCAATGGATTTTTCATTCTCACTACGTCCGTCGTGTATAGCGAGCGTTCTCTATTTCGATTCTCAGCCTAACTCGAATTATGTGACCGTTGCTCCCTCGTTTGTACGATTGTCGCGAATTGCGGTCAATTCTCTGGGATAAACGGCGCCGGCCAGAAGCCTCGACTACGATACGCTACCGAGAGAGCGAAAGAGAGATAGAGAGAGAAAACGAGAAAGAGAGAAAGATCCGTCGGTCCGTAAAAGCTAGAACCTCGTTTCCCTATCGCGCAAACGCGAATCCAACTTCCTTTTTCACTTCAACGAAGTAAACACAGAAGTTTTACCTAGTACGCGTGGCAAGATGCGAGTCGAAGGACAAAGTCGTTAAAAACCGTCGTTTCAAACTTCCATCCGACGGTTCGGTAGCGACAGGTCGTATACGAACTTCGCGCGAGGCTCGTGAAGTTCCTAAAAGTTTCAACAACGAGATTATAATTTCCTCGATTTTACTTCATAACTCCCGAAAAAAAAAGACGATTCTACTTTATCTCCTCGTAGAGAGAAGCTTACCAATCGATGTACCAACTACCCAGACCTGACACCAAGGATATTGTCTCGAATGACCCAGATTCGTAAATAGATAACGAGAAAATTTCGTATCAATCATCGAAACCCAACGTTTATCGAGTTTGATTTGTTCCATAATGCAGCCAGGAGAATGTAGAATAATCGATTGTAAACGTTGTGAGAACAGCTGTCGGATTCACAAAGACCGTCGGAAGGCGAGCGACGGATCGTACAATCCAAAAAAAAAAAAGAATAGTATACCGTTGGCTATTGGGGTACGAGTTGTATCACTATATATACACCGTGACGAATTTTTCTATCAAGCTCCTTACAGCCTCGACCATCCCCTCTCCTCCCCGGGTTCGCAGGTGTGCTTTTAAGGGAGCTTTCCAGTGTGAAATTTTCAAAAAATCGATTTTTTTTTTTTTTTGCTTTATCGAATAGTATACACTCTTTTCGAAGAAGCAGAGGGGATATTGTATGGACCTAGCATCGCTGATTGACCGTAAGTAAACGATTTACCTAAAATTTCCTCACTTGAAACTTTGAACGCGTTTTTCTCGAAACAGCATTTTTCAAAACGGTGTCCAACTTGGAGGGCAGAGTTTTAAAGCTATCGAGTTGAATTTTTTACACAATATTCTTAACGTCATTGTTTATCGTGCTATGGAAGCTTTTTTTGTTTTGACATCTTCCTATTTTTTTGTAAAAAAAACTGCCAAAAAAAAATGCTAAAATCGATACTTTTTGTTCAAACCGGCGCCATTTTTGCAAAGAAAAAAAAAACCTCCATAGCACGAAAGCCAATTATATACCGATCAATAATCTTTTTGTGTTTTTTGTTTCAGATCAAAATTGTGACCCCCAACGTGGACACCACATCCAAGTGCATTTTCTGCAACAATTGTTTCATCATTTTTATAGATATTAATTAATAAATAAATCGATCTTTAAAAAATTGTTTTGTATTCTTCAATACCCAATTAATATACAAAAAAAAAACCAGACCGATTAGATTATTTGTTCTTTAAAAAAAAAAATCGCGAAAAACAGCGATTTTTCGGGCTGTCACACTGGAAAGCTCCCTTAATTAGCGAGTTAATTTTTGGCTCGCCACTATTAACCACAATTATCCAAAAGACCGTCGGAAGGCGAGCGACGGATCGTACAATCCAAAAAAAAAAGAATAGTATACCGTTGCCCATTGGGGTACGAGTTGTATCACTATATATACCGTGACGAATTTTTCTATCAACCTCCTTACAACCTCGACCATCCCCTCTCCTCCCCGGGTTCGCAGGTGTGCTTTTAATTAGCGAGTTAATTTTTGGCTCGCCACTATTAACCACAATTATCCAAAAGACCGTCGGAAGGCGAGCGACGGATCGTACAATCCAAAAAAAAAAAAGAATAGTATACCGTTGCCCATTGGAATACGAGTTGTATCACTATATATACCGTGACGAATTTTTCTATCAACCTCCTTACAGCCTCGACCATCCCCTCTCCTCCCCGGATTCGCAGGTGTGCTTTTAATTAGCGAGTTAATTTTTGGCTCGCCACTATTAACCACAATTATCCAAACTCAATCCCAAAGTGATTACATTTTCACTGAATAAAATTTTATTCCAATGATTGATAAAAAATTTAGCTATTCTTTGTTCCTCCGGAAGTAACGAACCGGTTCTATCCGGATGCGAAGATGATAGCCACGGAGCTGGAAAAGCTCAGGGTGTTGGGTACGTTAGAGAGGGTCGAAGTAAACGACCCATATCTAACGATAACTGGGACCTTGGTACAGTGATTTGTCTCTGTGTAAAAAAATCCACGGTACAATGTATATGTATGTATATATATATAATACAGCGTTCCGAGTCCAATGGTGCGTGTAGTGAGTGAAGAATGACTCACGCCTCACCAAAACTCGTATCGAGGTGGCCGATTGCACGTTCCAAGAAACAAAAAAATTGAATGTCGAACGAGTGGTTTACTTACAAGTTTGTTTAATAGTAGCGACGGGTTTTGATAGAAGGAATAAGCGTGGAGGTCGAATAGCCCACGCTGCATCGACCTGTCAATGAAACTAGTTCCGAGACAAAGAGAGAAAAAAGTATGAAAAACAAAGAAATAGATAACAGTCGACTCACCTTGGCCGTCGGCGCGAGTCGTTACAGATGCTGCGGCGATCCACAGGAGCGAGGTGACGATTACGAATTTCCACCGCACCGCGGCACTGCACTTGCCAAAACCCGTGTCGTACTTACGACAAATGTCAGTGGGCATGTTTTCACGTGTGTTGGCGTGTCCCGCTTACCAACGCTAACTGACCCGTCTCGATTCTCTTTCTCACTGCTCCTCTGTAACTTTCCCCCAATATCGCACGTTTCCCTTCAGGCTAAACACATGGCGTTTTCCTCTTCTCTTCACCGTTCCGCCCCCCACTGACACATTACCACAAACACAAACACACGGCACCGCGCGTCCCAAACAAATCCGTTGTTTCCTGATGATTTTTTTATTTCATTCCATGGACTTGTCTCGCGCTTGACGCACCACCGCACAGTTCCGTCCTGCGTGCCCGACTGACTGCGACTGACGCGACAATGCCGTTGTGCGCCAACTTTGTCCGAGATGACTTCGGCTCGGCCGGCGTAAGGAGCCGAGAACGACCGAGTGAATTTGGCGCGAAAATATTCAAACGCGTTGGGAAGAAATAAGTTCTGTTATTGTTGTTATGATTATTCGGAGGGTGCATTTTTGATTGCGAGGGTTTATACGGTTCGAACCTCGCTGCGGAGGATTGGATCTTGTCAGATATTGCTACGCCAGCAGCTGTCGCTCAATTTCTTCCCCATTTTCTCGCATTTGGGAATGGGCTAGCTTTTTCGACTAATGAAAATAAGGATCGTCGTTCGAGGATATTGCAGATTTCTTTATCGACCTCCGAAACGCTCGAACGGTTGTCGGATTAGGTTCGAATAATTTTCCAATAATAGACGCCATGTTTGCTGTCATTTTTCATCCCCTCGTTGTTTACCTTTCACCTTCGCGTCTCCAGGTGAATATCGATCAAACTTTTCATCCATGGGCGTTCAGTTTTGTAAGACTGAATTAGTCACGAGGATTCTAGGCGTTCGCGATGAATAGCTGGCGAAAAAATTTAATTCAGACGATAGCAAAGAGATGCGAAGAAAGTGAGGTTACGGTGTCCAAGGATTTGATCTCGTTTCTCGTGAGTATACACCATAACGTGATCAGAGTTTTGCAGACACGATTGATAAGTGAATAATTGAATTACAGTTATCTCTTGCTGCGTTGAATCCTACTTGCCAAGTCGACGAGAACGACGAGTTGGGAACGGAAAATGCGGTTCGTCTCGTCACGGAGAAATTGTTGGCCCAAACGAGTCCTAGCCTGGTCACAATAAAGATACAGCTGTACTTTGCAAAGCACTACTCTAATCGTGAGGAGACTATAAAAAAACATCGCCTACGACTTCACAAAAAGACCGGACCTCTCGTTACTGAAATTTGCGAGACGGAGCGCGTGGACAACGACCGTGACATTGAGACGCTCTATCAAAAAATTTTAGTCGTTATGACGCTTCTGAGTGGGCTTGGAAATCCTATGATTGCCCCTGTTCTCAGGTTAGAAAACAAATTCTAGAAAAGAACGTGAAATATGCATAGTTGCGATCAATGACATTTCTTATTTTTTCTCCACGACTAGGGAAGTAGCAATAGCGCTGCAAAGTGTTTATCAGCCAACCGAGCTGACGAATTATGTTGTATTGACAAAGCAGGAAAAGGAGGAACAACTGATGGAACTTATGTGCATCGTGGCAGGAATTCGATTGTTCAATCGCGATTGCCAGCGTGGGGGCGAGGGTATCGACGATCGTACGTTGACTTCAATGTTTTATCATAATCTCGAGACGATCGACACAAAATTTATGCATACGTTTTAACGTTCCAATGAAAATTACAAGTTCCAGGTATTCTGCAAGACTCTGTGGGCAAGTCGAGAGAAGCTGTACTCGAATTGCTCGAGGAGCTCATGAAAACGGTTTATCGATTAACTTCGGCGGTCGAGGGAATTACCGATCCGAGGATCGGCGATGATAATGAAGATAATGATTCTGAGCAACGTTGGAATGAAAACAAGCATTCGCAGGAAGAATCCAACCATCAGGATTTTGTTTGGGCGATAGAATTATTGACAGCGTGCCGACAGCAAGAAATTTACATAAGGCACGGCAGAAAAAATGTTACGGTCTTAAAAATCAGCACCTACACAATTTCTCACGTACGTTCTATTTCTGTCTCGGGTAAAGAAAGCTTCTGGCTGACTTGGAGATATGCGAGAACGAGATAAAATTGCTCATGGAGAGACTGCAGGGCAGGCTGTTCAAGCTTCACGACACTGTGAGATACAGGACTGCAATTCCTACGTTACAAGTCTATCCCCAATTTATCGATCTCGCAGATATATGGATGAGACTTCAGGACGAGGTCATCGTTCTTAGTCACATTAATAACTTCCTCTGGCAACTAAGAGTCTTATGCACCAAGGTAGAAATTCGATAGATTAAATTTCTGTTCGACACTCGCTTAAGCTGATTTTGTTCCAGAATGTAAATGTGCACGATCACACGAGACTCGACGATATTCTTCGTGATCGTGAAGTTCTTACCGATGCCGAACGTCTGGAACATTCAATGGGAAGATTAATAAGTAAAGCAGACAATTAGACCAAATTTTAAAAGGATAAACATTTCTTCCTTGAATATTAATTAATATACATCACCGTAACAGCCGATTGTGGCGAATGCCTGGTTTACTACCCCAATAGCACAAAGGACTTCGAGCACATAAATCTTGAAGTACGTTGTTTGAAAAATTATTACTTTATCACACCAAAATACATTTTTTCTTCTTTCTTTTTTTAATATCGTTTACACAGTTTCTAGGCTTTTGTGCCTGGACTTTTGTGACCGGCAAGGGTTCTCTGATACCTGGAAATCCGAACATAGGAGTGCTCAAGTGGCGTGGAAAATACTTCGCCTTCAGCTCGGCGGATGCTGCGAGAAAATTTGGACAGGATCCAAACAGGTCGGCATACTCGGAGAAACTTTTTTTTACCAGACACTTTATGAGAAGTTCCAACGCTCTCATATACTCCCCGAAACTCTCTTCTCGCTACCAATGACAAAATTATTTTTCCAACACTCGTTAGATTCGTGTACGAGGCTCTCGACTTTGTACGTCGTCGTCACGAGTACGTCCACTTGTTTCAGCTCTACGAGGATATCGAGTCGCTGAAGAATCGCGAAGAGTGAGTTCTTCATGAATTCTATGGCTTTGATTCGTGTTAATTCTAAACAGAATTTTAATCAAGACAATTATGTATTTCCCATTTGAAGAATTACGGAAGTGGGCTGCCACTTGAAGATTCAACGAGATCAGTGTGTACAAACGGATTTGCACGTTTTACCTGCTCACATAGACAAGGATTATTCTCACAGTCTTTGGGATTACAGAAGACAAGCCCTTCGACTGGTGAATACAATTTTTCAAAATTCGAGACAAAATGTACGAATCGCAAAAACTCAAGTCTTTCAAGTTTTTGTTAACTTTTTACAGGCAACCATCGCCCGGTGTTCAACCAGAAGTACTCAAACAGCCAACTCGCATTTCCGTAATGGAGTTTACGTTCAAGCTGCATTGCCTATGGACCGTGGTGTGCAAACACGTCGCGATGCTGGAGCAAATACGATGAAGCTGAATACGTTTATCTTCGGACTTCGAGGAAGGCGGGACACGAACCAGCACGTGTTATCCTTCGTCGACGATGAATTCGCTTCGAAATGACCCAACTCATATTTTTTAACGATATATAAAAATATATATGAAGCCAAAGTCCCATCGATCGAACAGAGTGTCGCGCGGGTCTCGATAATCAAATAAATATTCGCACTCGTCGAAACATACCCGTAAGATTAAAAAAAAATTAAAGCATTACCTTTTAATAAAACACGTTTCGTTATTTTGCATTTCGAGTACACTTACGGAACACTGTAAGATTGATTTTTCTTTCATGTTTTGTTCCTTACCAAGAGAAAATAATTGTTTTTGTTTTCACACTTTAGGATTGTTTCATAATTGTTTCGTTTTTCCATTTCAACGCGATAATCCCGTAAATTCTCTTTTTCCACTTGTGCCAGCTGTTTTGTTTCCCTCTCTTTAAACTGTTTCTTGCAATATTTTCGAATGTGTTTTGTTCGTTTTGAAATTTTATTTTTGTTTCTTTCCCTCTCGTGTTTGGCTCGCTCATTGAGACTTAGGCCAGTGTTTTTTTTTTTCATTAATTCATATTCAAAATACATAAGTATGTATAACGCACGGCGAGAAGCGGTGATTGTGTCGTATTGACCTGCTTGTTTTTTTTTTAATCGTGCATTTTCGCGAGAGAGAGAAAGAGAGAGGGATCGAATCCGCAACTCACCGTGCTAACTATATTTTTTTTCGTTTTCCATTTTTGTTTGTTTGTTACTTTCTACTCCTCCGTAATAATTATGGGTGTGCAGCTGGTGCAGAGAAAATCGAGAGAGCCGCTGCACACGCACACACGTACCTCGACTCGATTAATTATGCTTACAGTCGTACCTTCCCATACTGAATACACAATCATCATCGCCTTCAGCATTAAATTCTTAAACATTAGGTCAATTTTTACACCAAAAAGAACTACAATTACGACGATAATTATTAATTACACGTGAGATACAATTAAATCCTTCGCTTAGTATTTAATTTCAGGTGTATAATGTAACTATTATACAGAAGAGGTACAGGATGTTGATTTCGCAATGTGTGTGTTTTCTTTTTAAATAGCTGTCGCGTTTTATGTTTTTTTTTATTATTATTTCATTCTCAATGCTTGTATCTTCTTCGTCGTTTTTTTTCTCACAGTTTAAATCTTTCACCTCAGGGCTTACGTCTTTTCCTTTTCTCTCATTCCACGGCATATTTTGCCCGACTCATTAAAAAAAAACATCCCTTCGTTTTCAAGGAATCATGATCGTTAAAATAAGTAAAAAAAAAAAGATGACGGGTGATTTTTTTTTCTCATCGTCTTCGCGCATTTGTTGACCGACCCGGGCGCAAAACGAGTCCACTTATATGCAAGGATACGCGGGTTTTCATTTTCATCCTTTATGTCTTCTTTTACGAGCAACGACAATCGAATTGTTCGAAAATTTCGTTGGCACAGAAAATTCTTTTCGCGACGTCCTGCTGCTGGCCTTTTTCTTTCCGTGTTAGTTTGTTTTCCGAACTAAAAACTGAACTGATAAAAGAGCTTATTCGCGAAGATATATGCGTGTATAAATCATATACACAAAAAAAAAAAAAAAAAAAAACAATGCTCGTTTCTTTCTCTTCCACGATGGACACAGAAAGATGAGCGCAACACCACGAAACGACAAATCGGCTGTCGAACAGATGACCCCCATTGCTATATTTAATTTTTTTCATTCTCGAATCAATAATGCCCATAAAATAAACGGATTTTATCGAAGTGACGAAAATTAAAAAAAGAATCTAAGAAAATATCGATCGGTACATTGGAAGTCATCCACATGTCGGATCTATCTTGTTCACAAGTGTTGTGTTTCTTGTTTGTCCTTGTTTTATTCTCAAAATGGATTACGAACTGTGTGTCGCGCGAAAGAAATGGAGTGATTGACGCCATCGTCCGTATTGTTTTTTTTCTTTGTTTATCTCGGCATCGTGGAATAATGTGTTATAATGATTATAACTCTTCGGATTATTTCGGGCGGCGTTCAGGGGTTGGGGGAGCTGGTATCGAATGATTTTATCTAGTCTACAAAGTGATTTTTGAGGTATTTCATCATACCGAAGGTCCTGAAGCGCTTAACGCCGATTACCTTCAGAAGCTCGTCGTCGCAGATTGCGAATTGCTTGTTCTTCGGGTCCTGAAAGAGAAGAGAAGAAAGAATAATAAAAATCTTCATCATAGAACGAAAAAGAATGAGAACAAGAACGCGTGGGTTTCTCATACATACATAGAGATCTCTCTCCTTGATGATGCTCCAAACTTTCTTGACGACTTCGTGTCGTGCCATCTGTTCGGCTCCAACGACAGCGGCTAATTCAGGAGACAGTGTAATGGGTCGCGTATAACCGCCACCTCCTTTTCCCTTGCCACCGGCCTTTTTCGCCGTGGTCGTCGTCTTCTTCGCTTTTCCCCAATCCTCGTCGCTGTCGCTGTCGCTTCCCTTCTTTTTAGTCTTCTTACCGGGCTTACCGAGGCCCTTCTTCGGCGTTGCCTTTGCCGCCTTTTTCGGGCTGTATTCCTCGTCGCTGGCGTCGTCGTCACTGGCGCTCTCCTCGTCATCCGAGGAGTTCTTCTTTCGTTTCGCGGGTGTTGCTTTCTTCGGTGGACCACGTTTCGCGGGTTTCTTCTCTTCCTCTTCCTCCTCCTCTTCCGAAGCTTCTTCCTCCTCCTCCTCGCCGTCCTCGGATTCTTCGCTCGCGGCCTTCTTCTTCTTCTTGCCGTCTTGCTTCTCTTGTAGATGCTCCATTACTAAATCATCGACTTCCTTCTTCCTGTATATTCCAAGAAAGAAAAAATAAATAAACAAATAACATTTCTTCCTGTACAACTTCCTAACGGCGTATTTCCTTTTCTCTTCTCTACCATCTTTATTCTAGCGTACAATTTTTCTTATTCAACTTAATGTCTGTCAGAGGGGGAACGAGGTAACAGCTTAGTTTTATTCAGCTTCACACAGAGTCCCTCGATATTTATATTGGACAACGTCATACGCTCCGTTGCACTTTTCTCGGTGCAACGGATTATGAGAAAAAAAAAGCGAGTCGCCCTAGAGCGACTCGATTCCATGTTATCCTTACTTAAAAAAAAAAAAAAAAAAAAAAGTCCCAAGGTCATTACAATGTTATATACCTTTCTGTAAGATCAATGTCCAGCTTCTCCTCAATCTGTTGTCTCACTTTCTTTGCGGACATCGTCTTGAGGTCAGCGTCCTTGAGGATAGCTGAAACGTAAATAATAAAGATTAAAAATTTGCATAACAATTTAACAACCAAACACCATTCCCTCACCTCCCTCAGCAACAACTGTTGCACACATATTTATTTCAACTCACATATTTATAGAGATATATATCAATAAACAATTCAATAAAAAAATTATCATTGTTTTGTATAAGACCAAGAGTTACGGCGAATGGCCGCTAGGGTCGCGTCGCATCATTGATAAAGTCGCCTAAGGCCTCGTCAACTCGCGCGGGGTCGGTGAATCCTCAATAATTCGCAAAAAAAAAAAAAAAAAAAAAAAACAAAAAAAAATCATTGCTTCAATGACACGAAACGAGTGATTTGTACGAGCAAAGTTCATCAATCAGTGCTGTGTATTGATTTTCCATCGTTGAAGTTGATATCCCCGTTGTCGAGTGAGCGTGAGCGCGCGCGAGAGAGAGGGATACGGGGTGAAGCGGAAGTTGGATATTTTGGAGATTCGCAAGAGCCGTCTGCTGTTACTGCAGGCGAACGTGCTATACGCCAACTTCTCTTTCCCTCTCGTATCACTCCGGCCAATGTTTCTCCCTTCTTCACTCCCGCTTCGTTCTCTCCCTCTGCTACTTCCCTAGTAGTGTATATATGTATATGGATACTCACACATATACACACACACGCATATGGATGTATGGACGTATGCACGTATACACGGGTTTACCCACTTTCCCGCGGCGGGAAGCGGCGAAATATCGAACATAAATGGCCGCGCGCGCCACCACAAGCTGCCAACGATCGACCGTGTACTAAATTCTTCGTGTGTGTGTGTGTGTGTATCGAACAAATGTCTGAAATTACGGCGTCTCTTGGTCTCCTAACCGTCATTGTAATTGACTCACACTCTCATGGAATTTTGTTCTCTACTGCGGAACTTTCGGCGTTGGTTGAGTTTTTTTTTGTTGTTTTATTCTTTGGGGAGAAAAAAAAATAATAATCGAAGATTTCGTCGCGCACTCTCCCGCCTATACGGGCAACTAAACAATACGACACAGATAACGCGCAACGACCTCTCGTAGTTTCTTTCGACCGAATGTTAATGCCTGTCCACGAATAAAATAGGAAGGAATAAAAGAATTTTAATGGTTGTTATCTTGGATGAGCTTGAAGTCAATGATGGATAGAAAAAGCTGTAAATATATCTGCACGACGCATATAAAGACAGCCCGTAAGAATTGGTGTCGCTTCGTGCCCGGCCAAGTAGCCAAAGAGCCGCGTACGAGTGGAGTGGGGGAAGAAGAAAAAATGGCGTTTAAGCCCGGGAACGCACGAACGCGGCGTTCACGAGTTCGCAATTTGTCGGGTTTCGAACGGCGTAGCTGATAAGGGACGCGAGATATATAACATGTATTAATCGTCGTTCAACGAAGCTAGAGAGTGAAAGAGAGCTCAAAAACGTATACAAGATGACGACGAATCTCTCTCTCTCTCTCTCTTACTCTTTGGCTTTCAGGCTCTCTCCACTACAGACGCGTCATACGGCACGTATACACACACACACGTACCCACACAAGGACGCAACGCGCAGAGCGCCACACACAATCGAACAATCGCAACCGTTTTTCACCGTAAATTCGTTAAAAATCGCGAATATCCAAGGGCGTCGATATATTTTGTCAAAAAATCACGAATACTTTACACGAAACGGTTTTTTCGTTTGTCGATTGATTCGTTAGATACGTAGGTGTAAAATACAAGCCGAGTTTACTTGGGTGTAATGGCCGGCGTGGGGCACGCCACTAAGGCACAATACGTGCGCGCTCTCTCGATACTTCGTCTCCATCGTACAAGAGTAAAGTGACGAATTTTCTTCTCTCACGTTGTCGCGATGAACGGTTAAATAATTTACAAAAATCACATGGATCACGTTTGAGCACAAATGTAACGATCGGATGGCGTATTATCAATGGCTTATCGTGTACTTACCGGCGATCTCCTTGCGGAGCTCGTCTTGCGAAATATCGGCCATGGTAGTAGTTGCTTCTCACTGTGCGTTCCGCTGCCAACTGAGCCGATGCCGGCCTCGGACTCCCGTAGCGTCCGTATTGGTACAGTCACGTACAAAATTTTGCCAACAACTAGCGTCGTTGTAAGACCTTTGGATTACGATAACTCGTTAATTCGACCTCCAACGAAAATATAATATACACTAAATCGTATTAGTTTTTTATGATCTACAAGTTTCTCATGACGCCCCACGCGTTTTAATGCGTTCTATCGGCTGTACTTTGTTCTCTCGTCGATCGAGCGTCAAAGATTTTTCACCGTGACTGTAATCCAAGCGACTTGCTCGTGGCCTGCCGGTGGCGTCCTATTGTACAGTCACGTTATTTAACGTTCGCGAATATTCACGAATAACACACCTTTGATAATCCATAACTTTGCACAGGTACGTCGTAAAGCGTCACAACATTGACCGAATCGAGCCAACTTTTTATTCTCTACAATTTTCTCATGACGCCCCATTTACAATATTGCAATTTAAACAGTCGAATTATCATTCGTCCGAAACTATGAGCGTTTATTCTTCAACGTGACTGTACCAACCCGCGAACAGCGGCCACCACTCCAGCGTTCTCTCTCATTCGCGTGTAGCATCGCGTAGTCCCTACTAGTCGCATCATGTGACAAATGATTCACTCGCGCGTTTCGTACGCGAAGGACTTGATTTTTGAAAATGTCAAAGAAAACAAAAAAAAAAAAACATTTCTTACCTGTCAAGTATATTTGACACTGTAACAGGTATCGTGCTGGATTATGATTCCGGGACACGGTTAAATATTCATCGTTCTCATGAGTGTCTGTACGAGGATTTATAATTGTCATGCGTATGTTTTGCATTAACGTTTTTACCCCGGGATAGGATCGCCGAGGGAATCATTGACTCGTCCACACGCCGTTTCTCCCTCTCGCAAGCCTGGCACGAGAATATATATCGTTTGAGTACGAGCATTGATGAAACATTGTTGAGAATAAACATGTATAGATTTCTTAACCTCTCGTTGTGGGTCAATCGCGTTTGAGCTTCAAACTCTAACGGACTTTTTATTCTCCGCGTCGATTCTCTTTTACTCTCTTTCCCTTGTACGTTTACCCCTTAATTTTCTCTCTCTCTCTCTCTCTCTCTGTTCTCAGCGACCCCCGCTTCGTAACGCGATTGCCAGGGTGTTTCGGAGAAGCAACGATTAGGATGGGGCATTTTGCTTTGCCGTGTGACTGTCCCGAGACAGGCAGTGCCGTCGGCAAACGGTGTGCGTTGCGCGCGGCTAGTGTACTACCTCTCTTCCTTCAGAAAACCGTCATCCGCGTACAGTAAGCCGCAAAAACATTAGCTTAATCTCACGAACAAAGACTACTTTGAAAATCAATATCTCGAAAACGGTTCGTCGGGTAACGACGATTCGTACGGAAGATCGTGTTAATATTTTAAGATCTAAATATTTTCCAGTAAGCCCTAACGTCAAAACGATGTTCTAACCTCGCTATCGCGATACTCCGTTCACGTTTCGAATGAAATTTTCTAGTTGGACTGTACAGCACCGTAGCAGGTATAATTTCTTTCGAATTTCCACGTCGAAGTGTTTATAAATTTGTGTTAAAACGTATGCCAAGTAGTTTCTTATATTTTTTGTATTTCATTGAGTCTATTCTTATTCTTATATTTATTAAATTGTTTATCGTGTATTATACAGTATATGCACGATGTCCTGTGCCGCTACAGGTGTTTGAATCTGCGTCAATATTGGCGGCCATGTCCGTTGCACCTATGCGCATACATTCGTAAATCGTATATACTATGTATAATACAAAGAGCTTGGTATAGTATTATAATGCAGCTTGCGAGATAGCCTGTTCGTTCTACAAAGGCTTTAGTAAGCCTCTTTATTAAACTTGATTTTTTAACCTAAAATCATTACTCACAAGCAATATAGAATATTTATAAATTTCTTTAAATTATCCGATCATTAATATAAAAAGGTTAATACAGAAAGGTTGCTTTTTTTGTATACGCAATAAAATTTAATCCATAAACAATTTACCCGTGCGTCGGTCGGTAAGTAAGCTACACACGCGGTGGACATACCTAGCAGGTTCTATGAACCGCGTGAAGATGGCGCCACTTGCCGGGCTGCGAGCAACTGAGCGCACCCGCTCCAAGAACTAAATATTCGATCGAGCACAGGGGCGCTAATAATTCTGACATTTGTATGCAGTGGTAATTACGTATTTTTCTGCCTCCAAAACGCTTCAATTAGAGGTTACGATATCTGAAAACTGTCGCTGATGAAAATTGTGACGTTATTTTGGAGGATATGTCAAAACTCCGGGAGGAAAATCGAAAACAAAAGCATGATTTTATTGTTGAACGGGAATTGTGCGATCGATATAGCCTTTTAGAGCTTGTGTAAGGATTAAAATTCATCGAAATGCAACATGGCCGATTTCCATAGGTATCGTGAAACCTCGAATAATCGATCTTTCGCGATGCTGTATCTTCGTTCTCATTCGTTCTACAGAAAACTACACGAATAACTTTTTGAAGAGCTCGCCAAGCTCTTCACAACCAGCCAAGGATCATCCGGATCTCCACAAAAACGCCGAAGCAATGGATCAAATTTTATTTCTTCCAGAAAGCCTTCATTTGGAGGTTAGAAAACCGGAAGATTGCAACATAACACAAATATGACGCCATTACGGGATCGCAAACGTCTCGCCCGTTATCTCAAAATAACTAGAATACTGATAATTCAATGAAACGAGTGACTGGGTGATCGACAGTGCATATATATCTCTCTTACCCTCCAAAAATAAGAGATAGTTTATTTCAGGCACGGATCGAAGTCAAATTCTTCAATTATTACAACCGCAATACAGGAACGAATATCACGGTTCATAATTGATGCAATTAAAAATACAGTTATCGATATAACCTAATATAAACTAGATTCTCTTCGAAAACCTTGTTCAAGTCAGTGTTTGAAAAATGGATCCAAAAGTAAATACCAGCAATAAAATAAAACTCGGTTGACACATGAGAGAACCTAGAAGCAAACAAAAATGAAATTAATAACAAAAACTCTCATCGATTGAATCCAACTAGTCATCTCCATCTCAATAAAATCCATATAAATTAAAACTCAACCTTTATCGCAACCAAATTCACCCTTGTTACAAGCGCATTCTCCATCCTTGCACATTAATCTTGTTGGATATTTTTCGTTGTCGAAACACTCATAATTGTGTGTGCATGGTTCGTACAATCCTGTAACAATATTATCATTCGACAATCCTCTTTTACAGATCCATCGATAACTTTTAATGGAGATAGGACCAACCTCGCATTCTGAGACACTTGCCAGTCTCATTGATAAAATGATGGTTCGTGTAACAAACACATTTGTTATCAATGCAGTAAGCCATATCCATGCTCTCCTTACACTCGTCAGCATAGTGACAAATATCACCCGGTGCAGTTGGACCTGAAACAATATTTTGCTTAATAATGTTTTTTTTATTTTCTAGATAAACAGTTCTACCATTGGCACTGTGAACAAAATCGACCACGCCCATTGCAACTGATGCAAGAACTCACTAGTAATACAGTTGGACGAGTTGTTTATGTCGATCATAAAATTGTCCTTGCACGTGCACACGTTCTGCCTGCACTCTGCGTTCGACATAGTTTCGCATCCCTGGGCATCTTTGCACGATGCGCCTATGGCTGAAAAAAATGCAGTCCTATTTTATTTTGTAAAGTCAAGAGAGGGGAGAGATGGAATTTAGTTGTAACGATTTTTAAGAACGATCTGGAACAATCGAGGGCTTGTTTACTTTTAGACGATTCTGTCTCTCCTTTTTTCTCACGAAATACTCGAGCTGACGTATTTGCTCGAAGATAACGGACAGAGAATTTTCTCACTCTCTCCCGTTCTACTTCAGCCAGTGACTCACCGCCGGTGTCTCACGGTTCTCGTGAATCACGCTAAGCGTCTCGCACGAATAATTCATAAAATTTCCAAAAATTATCTAACAATTATTTTCCTACATCGTATATGTAATTAAATAATTCTTATTATCGATAAATAATTAACGATTATTATGAATCGATGATTAACGTATCATTAATTTATCCGTTAATAATAAGAAATTAATTAAATGAATTAATTTTCAACTACTTTTGATTTTGTTTTTCTTATCACTCACTCACGTGACACGTTGCTTTGTCCAGGCTCGGGGCATAATACGTGTCGCACAGGCAAGTCTTCTGTATCTTACAAAAGGCATGCCTGATGCACTGAATGTCCCTCTCGCAGGATTCGCCGATTTTAAACGTTCCTGGCCATTCGACTAAAAATATAAAAACAGAGAAAAATTCACTTTACTTTTCACTTATTATTATTATCATCATTATTGTTACAAAACGAAAAGCAGAGTGAATAAAAAAAATGGTAAAGAACGATGGAAATTTATTCTTCACTCAATTTTTTTATAACAATGTTTTTCTTCTTTATCGTTTTTTTTGTTTACAACACCGATAATCGACTCACATTTCTGTGACACGGTTGTGCTCAGTATCTGCTCGACGCAAACGAGAACGAGGATGAAACTTTTACCCGACATTTAACAAAATTCGAGAATGTAAAAACTAAAATGTGACTCTAGCTTTTCTTTCAACCACGTAGGACCGAGTTTTCCGTGCCCTAGGGCGTAACAAACACGACTGAGGCTCGAATCTCGCGTAGATAGTCGCTGCACATCCTTATCTGATAATCCTTATCGGATCCCATCGATAAATATATCGCACGAGATATTTTAAAGTTTTTTTTTTTTTTCTAAAGTTTGTTCCGATTTTCGACATGGCAAATATTACAAGAAAATCTGTATACAGGGTGAATTTTATAAGGTGCCTCAAACTTTATTCTAAGGTAGATGGGATCATTACAAACAAAAATTGTAAATATACATTAGGGATATTTTTAATAGTTTACGAGATATAAAGGTTTAAAGTTAGTCCAATCAGAGCGCGCCGAGAAGCATTGGCGCCGCCCACTCTCGCACTAGCCGTAGAGATAGCACAGTGTAAGGCGTTGAGGTTGCAAAATTGAAAGGCATTTGAGGTTGCAAAATTCAGAGCAGTTAATTTTATTTATTATATTATTATACAGTCATTTTTATTTCTCGAGCATTGGCTGCTAGGACGGGGAATGGGCGGCTCCAACGCTTCTCGGTGCGTTCGGCAAAATTCAGAGCAGTCAATGCCCGAGAAATAAAAACAAAATAATAAATAAAATTGACTGCTCTGAATTTGGCAATCCCAACTGTAACACCCTACATTGTGCTATCACTGCGGCTAGAGCGGGAGTGGGCGGCTCCAACGCTTCTCGGCGCGCTGTGATTGGACCAACTTAAAAGATTGATATCTCGCAAACTATTAAAAATATCCCCAATGTACATTTGCAATTTTTGTTTGTAACGATCCCATCTACCTTCCCACAAGGCCTGTCACCCCTAAAAAAATTCACCCTGTATATTTATAACTCAAAGCTCCGCGACCTCTGATAAACTTTCGAGTTTCGACCCCGTTACAATTTTCACATAGGTCGACGGTTCGTCCTTTGTGTTCTTATCATCTAAGTAAAATCAATTTCTCGTCGAACTTCGACAGTGCGGAACGGAAATTGGAAAATGTCTCGTTGAATGTTTGAAATTCTTATCAAGGTCAAATTCTCAAACCCTCAAAGTCAATTGGAGGGTAAGAAAAAGATGATGACGCGACGTGTCCTGTTTCGATAAATTTATCTAATCGTTGATGTTTTAATCTTATGCACCGACACGTTTCTGCGAAATCAGAGCTATCAACCGTTCTCGCTAATTTGTAGGACGCACGTTCAGCGTACAAAAAATACCGAGTAGAAGTTTACGGTTTCATGATTGCTGTCCCGAGTCTTGAATAAATCATTGTTCACTCTCGTGGCACGACAATTGCGAGTCTGAAAAAAAAGACGTTGGGATTAATCACGTTTCGATATTGTGTAACGATTAATCTCTTTTTTTACAAACATATAGAAAAAAAGATATAGAAACTCGTACCGGAATGATAATACGGATAATTTTATCGAGATCCGTGTTGCATTTTTTTCCGCTTACTCCATTCTTCTATCTTGGGTTTCTTCCAACCTCAAAAACAAAACGAATGTAAGTATATGTTTATATGGAGAATTTTGGAAATAAATAAAAAAAATTTAGAGGTTCAAATTGTCAGTAAAAGTTTCTCAAGTTTATTTACATTTTGTGAGGTATAATTAGAATTAATAAACAATATTTGATTTGATTACTTTTTTATTTGTTTAATTTGCATATAAACAAATTTTTGTCAATGGACATTTCTCAGATTTAATTACATTTTATGAAAAATAATTGGAATTTAAAAACATATTTTCTATTAAGATTGATTTTCATTCGAATTAATAACATTTTTTATTTCCTTACTTTTTTATTTGTTTAATTTGAAAATAAAAAAAAATTTCAATCGACATTTCTCAAATTTATTTACATTTTATGAAAAACAATTGAAATTTAAAAACATATTTTCTATGAAGATTGATTTTCATGCGAATTAATAACATTTTTTATTTTCTTACTTTTTTATTTATTTCATTTAAAAATTCAAAAAATTTTTTCAATCGACATTTCTCAAATTGATTTACATTTTATGAAAAACAATTGAAATTTAAAAACATATTTTCTATTAAGATTGATTTTCATGCGAATTAATAACATTTTTTATTTCCTTACTTTTTTATTTATTTCATTTAAAAATAAAAAAAATTTTCAATCGACATTTCTCAAATTTATTTACATTTTATGAAAAACAATTAAAATTTAAAAACACATTTTCTATTAAGATTGATTTTCATGCGAATTAATAACATTTTTTATATCCATACTTTTTTATTTGTTTACTTCGAAAATAAAAAAATAAAAAATATTGTATCAACCGGCATAGAATTGCCCATATACGAATCGTCACTATCTACTGCGCGGCAAGGGGATAGGTATGCCGAGAGTGTAGTGGCCTGTGCTATGAGGACTCGACGGTAAGAGGAGATCGGATGTTGTACATAGTAAATAAATACACGTTCTCGAGAGGTCATCGAAGAAAGAGAGAGAGAGAGAGAGAAAGCGACGCGAGAGGGAGCGTGAAAACATGGTAAGTCAAGCGACGAGAATTTAACACGAAATATAATACATTTTAACTTATATATAGAAACGCCGCAGAACGTATAATATATTCCGAAGCTTCGTAACTTGTGCAAGATGTATGCGTTTAAAACAATTTATTGAGAACCGAGAACATCATTCGCGACGAAACGACGTAGCTCCAAAAAAGATTTACGTCGACGCGTCTATACGTCACTTTTTTTTCTAAGCCCTGAAACTATCGCCGTTTCACTAGCCAAACTCGTATAAATACCGCAACCGTGATTGGACGTACTCAACGCACGGGTTTATACACGTTCCACACTTCAATAGGTACATTGAAATGGACGTAAAAAAATTGTATATACATTGTAGAGAAAAGCGTGATAGTTATTAGAGAGGCTGCAAGGAGAACCGTTGGTTCGAGCCGACCACGCGAATCGAGAAATCTCTCGTTTGCGACGGTGGCGACCGATGGCGGAGTGGGGGCAAAGTTTTTCCGCAACGAGCTTCGACGAGTCGCCGGTCGGCACGGGTGGCGACATCGGGAGTGCGAGAGAGAAGGATAGTTGGAGCGAGAGAGAAAGAACTAGTCAGGAGAGAGGACTCTGGGTGCCCAAGAGGGTTCGTGGTGTCGTTTCGCAGCGTCCATGCGTCAGTCGCGCATCGTCGGAGCGAGATCGTCAGTCGATTATTCTCTTTCTTCGCGAATTTGAACGAAATACTTTGTTTTTTTTCTCTCTTGGCCGTTCATCGTTTGTTCGTGACATTCGTACGATATATCGTGGCAATACTGTGTATTCGTAGAAATAAATCGAGATAATAAAATTATTCGAATAACAACGGTATATTTTTGATCGTTTGGTAACAGTGAAGTGATTATTCGAAAATCTAAGAAGATGGTGAATCGATTCGCGCTCACCCTGAGCGTTTTCTCCGTTTGTCTGGGAATTGTTTCCACGCAAGTTTTAGGTAATTATGAATTTTATTGTTTATCATTGTAGTTTAGGATTAATGCGACAATTGCATTGAGCGTCCTTGCGACTCGATGATAATTTTATATGAACGATCTCACGAGATACTGAGTCATAAGGAGTCTCACATAAGCGCGGGAAAATCGTCTACCGATCTTTCCGGTCGACCTCCCTGAAACGAATCGGGTCACGCATAATTCGCTTTGGGAAAAGAAACGTGTTTCAATCTTGTAATTCAATGTTAAATTGAAATTTTTCGTTCTGACTTATCTGAAACGCCTGAAAGATTGTTCGTCGAAAGTTGCTTTTGAATAACAATCTGAAAGATAACAAAAACTGCTACATTGTACGTCTCGTGTATTGAAACTTCTAACGTACATTCGAAGGTGACCTTTGCGTACAAACATTATCTATTCCCCAACTGTGGACAAGCTTTGTAAGGTGTCAGATCTCTACGAAGATAGTCGAGCTTGGAAACGATCGGGGTCTCTCCATTGTTCCAACTTACTCTGGCATATCTCGCTACCACGTACGAACATGCGATAATAAAAACATCGGAGAATCGTCGATTGTTCCAAAGTTTACGATCGAAGACACACCCAGAGTGTCGGAACGCTTTGAAAATTAAGTATCAAACATAACATCAGCGCCGATGGACGTGTAGTGGAGGCGCGGCTCGCACGGTCTCTGCAGTGCAGCAGCACTTCGTGATTCCACTACTTGGAGCGGTGACCGCCGGGAAAAAAAAAAAAAAACTTTTCTATCAGTTTTTCCGTCTCATCCGTCGTTGGATTGTCTCGTCGGACGAATGTGCTCCCTTCACCCCTGCGCGACTAAGAAGCTCCCTTAATTGCTGTAGGATCGTGCAAAATACGAGAAGAGATAAAACTCCCTGCGCCCCACTACAAATACAGAATGGACCAAGGAAAGCGAGAGTTTCGCCGATGTTCAACAGGCTAGCCACAGACACAGAAAGAAGCATTGAAGTCTCCGATGTGCAAGCCCCTCTCAGCGACTGGCATAAATTGCGATATCGAGAAATATCGCTGATACGCGAGAACCGGCGAACACAGATTCCCCCGTGTGTACCCAGCGAAGGCGTGCGCATTGCTCGCAAGCCTAGCGTGACGAGACGTGAAGTCCCGCGAGCGTGACCACGGACCTATTCGCTATTCGCGTTACGCTCGCTACGACAGTAAACCACTTTACCGTACGCAATGCGCAATTTTTCTTAAACTCGAATCCCTCGCTAATCGCGTATGAAGCAACGATAACATTTTTCAACGCTTGCGTAACCATGAAAGAAGACAATCTCGCTCGAGAATTCCAAAATAAACATTGAAATAAAAGTGAAATTAAATATCCTTTATTTTTTTTTATTATTTCTTCGTTTAATCAATCCGCATACCTCGATCCTCGTTTGGAAATGCGACTCGCCCGATACTTATCGTCCCGATTTTAAACCGGTCACGTTTCGTTCCGTATAAGACGGAATAAAAAAATATCTCAACAACAATAACAATCCACACGTCATGTAACGCGATATGTTATTTCCCAAACGATAACAACGAATCGGGAACAGTCCAACGTACGTGCTTATCACCTCGTATCGAGAAACCGGCTACGAACGACACATTGTTCTTCGGGTCGAACGTTCCCCAAACCCTTTTTTGCCACGATTCGAGGAACTTTTTTCGTCACGCGTGTTATTGATTTTGCACGCGTCTAGATTGTGATATCGACTCGAGCGATTTATTATATTTATAACCCGCATCGTAAATCTCTCCTTTGAAAACGAATTAACGAAACGTCGAGATGAATCATTCGCTTCTTAAAGATTATTAAAAAATAATAATAATGTAACTTGTTCTTTTTTACATTTGTAATTTTTGTTCTACAGACGCCGCAGTGCCTTGTACCGACGACAAGAGCTGCAAGGATCCTCGACTTCCGGAGAATGCTCGTTGCCAATCGAACTGGTGCATTTGTCCCGACGACAGTGGCCAACCGAAAAATTGCTCGGCTCGTGAAATTGAACCGAAAGCTGCAGGTAAAGTTTCAATAATTTTGAGAGCAAATTTATTTGATTAATTGTATTTTTTCTGAGATAATAACTCGACTTTTGTTTCTCCTGGACAGTTCATAATCCGGTGGTTGGTCATACCTGCAAGTTCGACCAGGACTGCACTCTAGCGAACGGTATTTGCAACAGAACAAGATCACAATGCGAATGTGCCAGGGGCTTCGTAATGGCGACACAAAAATGGAACTGTCTTCCCAGTAAAGAAGCTTTTAAAGAATTAATTTTTATTTATATTTATACATTTACAATTTTATTTTTAATTTTAATTTTTAAGTTGTTTGTTTTTTTCTTTAAAATTCAATGCTTTTGTTTCGAAGCCTGAATGTTGGTGTTCGAAATAGCTCGTCGACGATTCTACAGTTGTCTTTCGCTCTTTTACAGTCGCGGTGGAAGTCGGAGCATCGTGCGAGGACGAACAGCAGTGTATCGCTTCGCCAATGGGAAATACGACGACTTGCAAAAATAAGATGTGCGTTTGCACTTCCGGTTATCATTATTATGAGGGCACCTGCTGGAAAACAATGAGTTAGTTCAATTTTTCCTCATCGATGATGACATTGACTTTAATAACAAACAAGAGAAAGAAGAAAGAACTTTCTAAGAACAAATATTTAACAACTTTTTATCGGCTTGTAGGTTTCGGTGAGCCCTGCACGAGGAACCAAGAGTGCATTCACGTCGAGAACGCCGAGTGCAACGATCGAATGCAATGCGCTTGTACAAAAGACGCCGTCCTAAATTCCGATGGTCAAAGATGTTTGCTTGCTGCGATGGAATTGATGGACAGTTGCACGGAAAGAAATCAATGCACGAAGAATTTCCCAAATCTCGATTGCATCGATAAGAGATGCCAGTGTGCGAACGACAAGCGTTTCGATAATTCGACGAAGGAATGCGTTTCGAGCCAGAGTAAAACAACAATATTTCCATATTTAATTCAAAAAAGAAAAATATAGATTTGTCATTTTCTCAATTAAACTTTAATTCTGCTTGTTTACTCGTAGATCGTGGCAAAGGTTGTTCGAGCGACGAAGACTGCCTTCAGGACCTGGACAAATCGATGATTCAATTTACGCGTTGCGTCGTTAATAAGTGCGTCTGCAACGAGAATTACAGACAGCAGGGTGACACGTGTGTCAACAGTACGTATACTTTTTCACGTTCCGAAAGGTTCTTGACTTCTTCTTCCATGAATAAAACTTGATACTCTTGATGACAAAAGGGTTGTAACGAAATTAAAAACCTACTGCTCGTCTTTAATTTCAGGTGGCTCGTCGTCGCTCATCTCAGTCCTCACCGTCGTCCTACTCTCAGCCATTCTCTCGCTCGCGAGATCGTGAACGCGTTCCGTTTCGTCTTACCATCGGTGCTTTAATACAATTTAATTATACAAATATAATATAATCGTTCGTTCAAGTTCTCATTATCATCTTCTGCGAGATAATGAAAACAAATTGCGTTGCGTGACGACGTAAGAGAATTTCGTATATATCACAAAATTGATTTTATTTTTATTCCTTTTTTTTTGTCACTTTTCGAGTAAGGCTCACGAGCAAAAAATGTGCAAGATTGTAAATACGTGATTGTCTTACGATCGTTCGAGGCGCGAGTCGCATTTAGTTCCTTCGTTGTTCGCGAAATATTGTTACGTCTGTTTAAAAAAGAAGAAAGATTGTCGGACTAGTCGACTCGCGCTCCTTCGAACGATTTCGCATTTACCAAGCGTCGCTCTCGGACTTGGAGAAACTTAGCTTTATCCTTTCGAACGTTAGATCGTCGAACGATCTCGGGCTACTTAAAACTCGTTTATAGTTATTACGAAAAAAACAAACAAACAAACAAACGTATTAAAAGAGAAATTAACCGCATTTCTTTGTATTTCTACATTAAACGCCTGTTATCTTGTGATTTTCGACCCGGGGACTACAGGTACCCGCCTCTCGTTCACCGTGGCCCTCGCGAGATTAGATAACGAGCAAAACGTAGGCTTCGGTCTCGATAAAGCGGAAAGTCTCGGTCGAGTACCGGTCTACTCGTAGCAGCTAGTAAACGAGTCCTGTACGTTCGTGACATTCCAGCGTTTTAGTCTCACACGAAGAAAGAACGACAAAGTTCCAAGTTTGTGAAAAAACAACCAGTGAACGTGGTGGAATTTTTCTTTTTATTTTCTAGTTTTGTTTTGTCTTCTTTTTTTAACTCAAGTGCCAGTAAAGTGCCGGAGAGTCGATATCGCTGTTAGTGAAGGGTCGCTGTGTGTTCGCGAAAGAAGAAAAAAAGGCTTGGCCTCTATGGAAACAACGGGAGAAAGGCGAAACGGAGAGTGAGAATAATAAGAGTAAAGAGGGCGAAGTAAGAAGAGAGCGAGAAGACGAATCTGAGCTCGCTTCTTCTTGGTCCGCTGGCTCTTTCTCTTTGTCTCTCTCTCCCTCTCTTTCTTTCTCGTGTCTCGTTGCGCGGGTGGCACGAGAGACGAGCAGTATTTTTACCGAAGGGGATACCTCGCAAGCGTACGTAAGAGCGAGGGAGAAAGAAACCGGTGCGAATCTTCGGACGGTGACTCCCTCTTCGCGCAAAGCTTCGCGGACCGGACACCGCGAATGGTGAGGGCTTAGTCCCCCTACACTGTGGTACGTGGTACTACGAAAACGAGACTCCCGATCGTCGCGAAGATGTCGCGATGCTGCAGCAACGTACGTCCAACGAAGAACGTAGACTCCACGGGACAGCGAAAATTTCTTTTCAGAACTCGACTTCTCCTAGCGGCTCTTGTGATTTTCGATAGTGCGATCCGGATTATTTCAGCCCAGACGTATCAACGATACGGTCATCAAGATCTAAGACGTGAGTTTAACAAATTAATAACATTTACAATAATTTTCACATCATTAATTTTATCTTCCTGCTTTGCATATTCTTCCCAGCTAGCTTAACTCAAAATTCCTTAATCTTTAAGATTTCTTCTAAGCGTCAACAATTCACTATCTTGCTTGTAACAATTTATCCACACTTGCTTACTTAATTCATTCATAAATAATTTCTTTCAGATAAATCGTCTTTGCCCAAGAGACTTACGTTTAATTACAAAACTATAAACGGAAGGTTAGAGCACGTAAAATACTTAGCCACTTGGGCGCTCGATCCTCGAACGATGTGTATCGTATAAAAACAAATCATCCGATTAGTTTCCCCCGCTAATCCGCATTGGCTTACGCGCCGGGGTATGTAATAGCATCGCGTGGTACAAGGAGTTCCGAGAGAGAGAGAGCGAGACCGTGGGAGTGAAGCGGCGTTCGACGTCGAAGGTGGGGTTTGGGGTTTGTAACGATTTTCGTGAGTCGCGGCCTTCGAACGGGTTCAACGCCGATGTTGCTCTTCTAGTCTCTCTCTTTTCACGTCCGTACCTCTCGCGAGAAGCGAGCTTCCTTCTGCTTCTCTCCCTACCCGAAGGCCGAATGTACCGGAGGAGCGATGCACACAACGCAACGACGCTCTCTTCCGGGGACGTCCCGGCATGGCGCGCTTTATTTCACCTATACACATATATATATGTATATTATATCTATATACACATTCACGTATACAACTGCGTTGGTAGAACAGTGTTACTACTACTCTAGAATCGTTTGGCTTCGGCTCACACGATCCGGCCTCCTCGCTTTCGTCTTCTTCACAGCCCAGTCGTTGCCGCGCACCTCGACTACGAGGATCTCTGTATAACCTCCTGGCTCTTTTCCTAGTTTCATCCGTTTCGTTCATTACAATGTCTAAAAACAAGAAAAAAGTAGTTTTAATTCGTGGCATTAGGTTTTTGGAAATTGTGATGTGATTTTTGTTTGTTAATTTACATACTTGCTGTTTTATCTCATTTGGTATAAAAGCTGTTTTTGGTCTTACTTTTTATCCATCGAGGTGGGCAGGAAATGTTGAACGATAAAGATTCGTGATAACGCGACTTAATTTCGATGACTGATAAGACTGGTATTCGTTTTGTGGTTTTTATGTTCTTTTCGTGTTCTGAAATGGATTATGTATGCTCGAGTTATTTTCATGCGGTGAGATAGAGGGTTGAGAGAAAAAAATAGTCGATGGGTCAATTATGAAATCTCGAGGACTGAATCGATAAAGAACAGAAATAGCGGATTTATCGAACGTACTCTGCGGTGAAATTTTATACCGTTGGCGAGGTTATTATATTCCTGAGACTCGTATTTCTTGCTGTTTTTATTTACAACGTATTCTCGCTCGACGTAGAAAAATCGTTTGAAATCGATCGGATTTCTTTATTAGCGATCAAAATTCAATCGCAAAGGTTATTATTACTGCTAAGAAGTTGCGCAGACGCGTAAAAAATAAACACAAGCCCTCTGGTGGTCGTATGTTTCTTTGACAAGGTTATGTAAACAAAAGAATCTCAAACACTCGGCTTGTTCTTTTCCATGGCACACTTTGTAGCATGACGAAAATAAAAAGAACATAAAAGAATAAAAAAAAAAGAGGCCTCTTCGTTCACGATGAACACGCGAGTTGTCGATAAACGAAGTACAATAGAGTCGAGCCTGGAACACTTGCGTAACGATACGATCAGCCTCGGTCGACACAAGGTGCGTCGTCGTTTATAAATTGTACGTTAAACGCTTTTTCATTTATCACCGACGTCATACACACATGCGCGCTGCGCAAACTCGACGGTGGCGCGCTGACATCAGCTGCGGAGGAACGCGGAAGCTCGCTTCTATGCTCTCCCGCTCCAGTGTCAATTGACAATGACGATCCCTCCTCCCGTGTCTAAACGGGCCGAGTGTCAAAGCGATTCGTCAATCGACTAGAGAAACCCGAAACGTAGTCCGTCGCGCTCGTACCGAGAGGGTCCAGAAATGAGAAGTGACGACGTAGGATAAAGTCCGATGAGGAACTACCAGAATCGCAATTTTCGTCTGCTAGGCATCGACGCTTCGCATCTCGTCAACTTCGTTTTCATCTACATAACGTGCTGCCCCCATGCGGATACTCACGCAATCGACGATCCTCGGTGCGGATCGGACCGAATATCTCACGCCCGTACGTACCTTAAAGAAAAGCAGGAATTATGTGGAAATAAAAAGAGGAGGAAACGAAGAACACGAAAAAAAAGAACGTTTCACAAGAGACACGAGGAAAGAAGTCTCGCCTATCTAGTCTGGACTACAATAGTAGAAAGAAGTCTCTGTTGCTAAACAATAGTTGATTGTTGCTAATTAAGAAACTTTCGTCATCCCAATTGTGTCGATGCGAGGTCTCGTCTCAACAGTTGGTACGATAATACTCCTTGTTCTTTTTTTTTTTTTCAGAAACTCTCGCGTCTTGTACATATGACAGGGATTGCGTGGAAAACGCTTACTGCTGGAATCAGAAAACCTGCATGTGCATGGATGATTATCTCGTCGACAGAAATCGCACTCACGTACAGTGTCTAAAGAGTGAGTATGAACGAGTTTATATTCCATATACAATCCCACATTGTGATAGTCTCTAACAGAGGGAAGTTATAACCTGCGAAATTTTTTCCAACGTTCTCCTCGAGGGAAACGTTACAATTCTCAAGAAGCAGTCAGCAGCGCTCGTAGCTCCACCGGAAGTCTCTGTAACTTGATAACTACATCCATATATATATATAGAGAGAGAGAGAGAGAGACAGAGACAGAGAAAGATAGAGATACGTCAGTATTCTTGGGAGAATAATTCCAAATCGAGGATCTGTCTCACGCTACTCGTCGTATCGTCTCTCGTACCTTTTTCATTACCTCGGTGCTTCGTAGCGTCGTTTCACTCGGCGTCCGTCGGTTCTATCTTCTCTGGAGCGTGTCAGAAAAGGAGGATCTTGGGGACGGTGTGCTCGTCGAGCCGCGGCAAATTCTTTACTACGAAGAAGAGAGGAGGGACTGAGACGATACGCGGCGACAGACACGAGGAAGATATCTCTCGTGGCACTATTCTACTATTATATAGCCAGTTATATATTTATATACGCGCTTTATATGTGTTTATATTAATGCGTGTGCTAGCTCAGAGTGCTCTGACGAAATTTTTTATTCGTGTGTCTTCTTCCAGTTGCCACGAGTATGGGAGATCCGTGCACGGAGGACGTGCAGTGCCGTGTAACCTTCACCGGCCAAGCGGAGTGCCGGAACAACGCGTGTGGGTGTTCATCGGGCTCTCACTTCGAGGCTGGAAGGTGTTACGAGTCCGTTGGTGAGATTTCTTCTCTTCGCTCCAGTCATCGTTTCTCGATAATTCACGTTTCATCTCTCCTGAGAAGGATGATGTGTTTCGTCGATTAAACAGTGACTCGTTTTATTTGTACGAGATAAGACACACTCGCTGTGAGCTGGAAGAGTAATGATTTTCTTTTTTGGTTATACGATGAATCATCGTTTATCTTTGCACTTGGCCTCCTCTATTAACGTAACGGTGATAAGAGATATAGCCTGTATCTGGGATACAATTTATAGCCACGATATCGTTCTTGTTTTGATCGGAAGAAAAATACAGTTTTTTTTATTTATTCGCAGGAATCGGTCATGTTTGTCAAACTTCTCACAATTGTTACGTCGAAGGATCAGCCAGTTTCTGCAACGATGGTTATTGCACTTGCCCGCTACAGCATCATCCGAATTCGGATGGTACACGGTGCTTGAAAAGTGCATGTGAGTTAGAGAAATTAGAGAAGTGTATTTTTTTTCTTTTTCAATAATCTACTTTCATGTCTTACTCGTCAGTGCTTGGAGAAGATTGCTCGAGCCACGAGGAGTGCATAGCGATGCATTCGAGATGCTTCGAGGTTTGCGGTTGCGAGATCGATCACGTGCTTTCCATGGATAGTAAACGTTGTCTGAAAGCCGCGAACGTCATTGGCGATTCCTGCGAAGAAGATTCGCAGTGCAAAGAATTTTTGAAAAATGCCAGGTGCGGCGAAGAGGGAAAGTGCACTTGTAACACGAATTTCAAACGTCGAGGATCGGTTTGTCGTCGAGATTTCTGTAAGTATTGTTTTTTTATTAAAGGAACGTTTATCAGGGCAGTAAGCCCAAGAGAATATGAGATCATTTATTGTTTGACCACAGACACTCAAATGCTGGGAAGAAGCTGTAGCACTTATAGCGAGTGTGTTCAAGGATCGGAGGACGGGGACGATTCGATAGAAATCACGAGAGTCGATTGTATCGATGGTAAAATAATGGATCTTCATTCTAATCTTTATTTTTATAGAAAGACTAGATAATAGGGCCAGTTATAAAATTCTATTTTTATTGTCAAGGTATTTGTTCCTGCACAAAGGACTATACTCTGACCGAGGACGGTAGTGACTGCATTGGATTCAGCGAGATTAATGGTACGACTTGCGATTAAAAAATCATCAATCATTGGACTAGGATTATCGTGGCAAAATTTAATTTACGCTTCTATTCGCAGGTTCAACGAGATGGCAAGCCTACTCTGCACTACCGGTGATTATCTTCACGTTTCTGCGACTGCTGTTGTGACCTCTATTCGTTAATTATTCATGATTGCGTTGCCTATTGCAATATACATATATATATATAGATATATTATTATATTTACATTATTTATTTTACATGAATATAACTATCGCCGATAGTCCGTACTATAAATACTATTATAGACTTAAAAGTACAAAACTCTATAAGTGCGTAGATCGAAGACTCGAGGAGGCTACAAAAAAAGAAATACGTAATATACGATTTAGTCAACGAACTGTGGCTCGCGTGATTGCGCTAGTTGTAGTAAAGTCGTTATACCCGGTTAATTAAATCTGTCCTTGGTTAACGCGAATCAAAGTTGAAACGGTTTAGTGCATCCACGATCACGAGCCGGAGCTCAGCCAATCTTCCTTAATCATATCACTGGCTTTCTCTCCTATCATGTAGGTCGGCGCATTTGTGTGTCCTGATATTAACGACGGCATTACACTCGCATCCACGACCCTCAGACTTTGAATCCCATGGACTTTCAGTCTCGAGTCAACGACGCCAGCATTTTCGCGCGGACTCATCTTGCATGTACCGACAAAGTGACCCAAGGACGTCGATACATGACGAGCCGCACAGCCCCAATAGTCGTCTGAGTCGAATTCCAGGTCAGTGCAGCCGGGAAAATTCACGGGTAAGAGAGTTGCATTGAAACGCTGCAATGCACGTGTTGATGCAATTTCCATTGCCTGTGGAGAGAAAAAAAAAAGTATACGTAAAGGGATCACTCAAACTATATCGTAAATCTCATGACCCACCAACTGTTGGTCCAAATTGCGTAAGCCCCTGTATAAGGACGTGCGGCTTGTGCGGAGTATTATATTAAAAAAAATTCTGAGAATGTTTATGATGCTAATGGATAGTAATGATAAGCGAGATCCTAAGACGAACGTGAGATTAATGAAGTGCTATCGGTCACTCAAGAACTACCAACCATCGTGGCTGAGCATTATTCGCATAGAAATGTTTATCTTTATCTTCTAATCTCGGTTACCTGTGCTGTAACGCATATCATTGTTTTGAATCTGTATACCACACCTTTCTGATACCACGTATCATCGTCCTTAGATCATCTTCGTTCTCGTAGTAATTAGCCTCGAGTACTGGCCAGTAGAGCGGGTTGCCACTTCGTAGGCTGACTCTGCCACGACTTTTGGGATACAGCACTACCGGGACTATACTAAGAGAGTCGAGACCCCGGTAATCCCCGAATACTTTATCGTACCACTCGTCCGAGATACCGAAGATGCTCTTCAAGCTGCCGGAAATATCGCCGGTCAAACCTCCGATACCGAGAACGAGCTCGATATCCGGACGTTCCGAATTCGTTGAACTTTCTTCGTTATCTTTATCATTTGATTGGTTCAAAAGGGAAGCGTCTAAGTTGTTCAGAAAACTTGCGGATGCTGAAATGGACTTCTTCTTAGGAATTCCTGAAAAATATTGTATTTCTCTTTATTAAGAAGAAATTATAACTCGGTGTGGAAGATGTTTGTCGATCGTTACCCGATTTGAGAGGAATCTTTTTCCTGGTATTTATGAATGCGATACTGTCAGCACCCCCGGGTACTGTGAGTGGTCCAGTTCCTTTTTGCAGGTAATCAAGAGTATTGGCTGGATTAGATACAACACGAGATTCGACTATCGTGACGCTGTCGTTCACAAGAAAGGTCAAGGCACCCATGCTCGTGTGATCTTGAAGATTATGACCAACAGGTAAATCCTCGATCACACCGATTCCAAATTGATCCAGATGCTCGCGCGGTCCGATGCCTGAGAGCATCAGTAATTGTGGCGAATTAAGAGCTCCAGCCGAGAGAAGAACTTCCTTCTTTGCCTTGACGAAGTAACTGAAGAAATTACAGAATTCTTTCATTGATGAAAGTATCATAAAAACCTTATTACTCAGTCCCACCGGTAGTCAACATTATTACTCAGCCACAACAGTAGTAAACATTAATTTATGCATAGCTTTGACCTCCTTGCACTTTTATGACTATTGTTCTACACCTGTATCGTTAAAGCTGTCTCTTTAACACCATTCACACAACTTTACATTCTTACATAATGACAAACCTATTAAATAACCACTGTCAATCATTAATGTCTAAACAAATACTTGAATTAATTCCTTAATTTCCTAATACCGTTTTTGGTCCTTCAAGAATTCCACCCCAATCGCAGTTTTCTTGAATGGATCGATGATGATTTTCGTGACCCTCGAAAGTTTCGACAAATGCAAATTAGGTCTATGTCTGATCGGTCTGAGAAAAGCTTTGCTGGCACTGACACGGCGGCCATTACGAAGATTTGCCTGTGTCACGCAGAAGCCTTCGGTATTCTCGTCGTTGCAATCCCTGACTCGATAACCGAGTTCTTCACCAGCACGAAGAAAAGGTTCGCGTAATGGTGAAACGTAGGGTGAAGTCGTAACGTCGAGATATCCATCAGTACCATGATATTTGTTCCATCCCTTTTTCCTGTCGATTCCAGGTATGTCATCACTGAAGTAAGAATTCTCGGATTTCAAGAAATATGGAAGAACTTCATCGTAGGACCAACCAGGGTTGCCCAATGCTTCCCAAGCATCGTAATCGGCACGATTACCTCTTACATGAACCATAAAATTAATCACGGATGATCCACCGACTGATTTACCACGTGGCCAATTGCAACGACCCTCCACCATTGCAAGACAATAACCATCCGTCTTGTTGACACTTTTCTTCCTACTTGGTTCAGTCTTGTAGCCCCAATTGTAAGCGGTTATCTGCATGGCCGCCGCGAGAATAGGAATATCGGTGAGGAACATTTCGTCTTTACCAGCCTCGAGAAGCAAAACCTTCCATTCGGGTATCTCGGTTAGACGATTAGCTAAAACTGAGCCACCCGAACCAGCCCCGATTATAATAAAATCATAATCGACAGCCATGTTACCTTCGTCGTTGAGAAGGCCCTCTGGCGGCGGTGGGAAACCCATGTAATAGTCGTATATCTCTTTCAGTATGCCAATGGGCACTGTGCAGTGAGACACATGTACAAGGAGAAAAAAGGAGATAAGGAAGAGCATCTTGATGTTATTTGAGAGACGTGAGTAATACCGATTTGTATATAAATGGGATTCTTATCGTTGGACGCGTGATTTTTTTTACAGATGAACTTTGTCGAAGCCTCGAATCTCCTGTGAAATAAAAATGAGAGAATATATTGAAAGAGCTATGAGCGATGACGCCGTCGTCGAACCGGAAATTACAAACACCCAAAGAATATAAAATACTTTATATGCGTTCATGTGGAAATACCGTTTGGGACGAATTTGACCTTGACAGAAGTGTAATTATTGTCGTAAATGTATTCCGTTTTTTTTTTTATAGGAGACGAGAGCAAACATGTCGCCACTCAAAAAAGAAAATATGGTCTGTCGATGCGAAGTGGTCAAGAGCGTATCGTCTAATTTAGTGTAAGGTTGAACGACCCGGCAGGTTAGGATAACGGTTATTTTATGGAGAATCGATATATACAGACTTTTTCGAGTCCTCGAAAATCAATTTTATTTCTGTTAATCAATTACGTTTTTTATAATAGTAAAATCGATAATTATATATAGTCTGTGTACAAAATTTATTATTTAAATTTCTGTATTTTGTTATTATGGAATTAACTTAACTTACTTGGAAAAAATTGTCGATTAGCTTTTCAAAAAGGCTTCTCGCACACATACACCAACACACTAGGTTATTTCTAAACATACATATTATATATTTTCTCAAACAAATTATAAACCAGAATTGTCAAGTTTTTGAAAATTATCGATGTTCCCGCCACGTGCGCGCTTCACCGAGGATCATCCGATTTGTTCGTGAGTGATGATCGATACGTAACTGAAGCCGTCGGTGGCGCTCGTATTTAGCTAGAGACACGCACGCTTTGCGCAGACGGGAGAAAAGAACGGGTGTTCGAGCGCAGCTTACGAGGGAAGGGGGGGGGGGGCTTGTGACAACGTCGAGAGAGAAAAACGTTTCATCGAGGTCGACCGGTAACAAGGTTTTGTGCATCTTGATGCACTGTAGGCGTTATACTCGATCGGTGACTTCGGGAATGTCCAATAATCACAATTTCTTACAACAAACCCTTCTCTTCAAAGTAGGTTACTGCGTGTATGTATAATTGCTTGCAATGACGAGTCAAACTTTTCAAAGATGTCGAATGAAGGTGGTGTTCAACATTCCAGTCAATTAAGGGTGGGGATTCACTCTAGTGAAAAAATATCCTGTTTGGAGAACGGAGATAGCGAATGTTGTTAGAAACTATTATCTTGAATAATAAAGAGATTTGACCCTATTTTCTGATCACATTGTCCATTAGGTATATACTTTCAATTTATAATTACAGTTATTTAGTTAGTAATTTATTATCCAAGCGTCAGAGATTCCCGCCATTTGCGTTCAAAAATTCAAATTCGTTATATAGGTCAGTTGGATCGGAGCGCCACCTGTCTCTCCAGTCCTGCAGCTTCCCTTTTCGTGATCGTGACAGATCGTGATTCTCCCACGGACATCAACGGTTTTAACTACCGTAGATCCCCCGAAAGTGATAAATGGAGAAGCGGTGGGGATCGGAGGAGTGGCCAACGTAGAGGAAATAACGAAAACGATACAAACGTCAGAAACACCGAAGTGTCAATCCCGAACGTGCGAGTGCGAGAGAGAAAAACAGAGTTTTTGTGTATAGGATGGACTTTGAGAGTCCGGACGTCGAGAAGGAGTTTCCGGGGCTCTACGCATCGGAGTCAGCCCGGAAAAGTAACGAGAGCGATTGTAAGATCCTCTCAAATTAAATTATGTTATTATGGTTCATTGACATATCGACGTTTGACAGAAGTACATAGCGCACATAACCTCAAAGTGATATTCGCGCAAAAAATAATTCATATGTGTAAAAAAAATCGAATTAGCCGGTGTTCAACATTTATATATTGTCTCTCGTAATTTTCGTCTTTCCTCTGGTATATTAAAAATTAGGTTGTTTGCTGTTTGAGCAGTCAGTGACGACGGCAGCCACGACAAGCACTCCAAGAAAGAATTACTAGGCGGAAAACGTAAGGATAAAAAAGATCGTAAAGATAGAGGCTACGCAACATTAGAGGGAGAGAGTTCACCGGACGAAGATCAAGAGACAAAGTAATGGATTTTTCTTTCTCTCCCTACCCCACTTTGCCAAGTACTTCACGATCATTAGCAGCAACTTATTAATTCAATTTGCTCATTTCTTCGAACCAAGCTCGCCTTAGCGTGCAAAGTTTTATGTTCTTTATTCTCGTGACCATGAGTGACAAACGATTGATAACAAGCACGAATGATTTCTTAATTTTGCTACTAATGATCTCAACTTGCATTGTGAACTTATATTTTATCATCAAGGTCCTCATAGTTTCCATTACAAATTCATGTCTGTGATGACTTTCTACTTAAAACGATATGTTCATCTGTTGCACAAATGCATGTTGCAATTGGAAGCGGTTTTGCGTCATGAAATGTTTGACAAATGGAGAAATTCGTTCTTTTAGAAGTCCATCAAAATCCAAAAAAACGAAAGCCTTCAAATTTCCATCGAAGAAGGAAAAACGAGAGAAATCGCGTGAAAAAGATGGCAAAGATAAGGAGACCGACAAGGATAAGGACAAGAAGAAACGTGACAAAGATGAGAAGGATGGGGATAAAGAAAAACGAAAAGAAAAAGAAAAGGATAAATCTAAGCACAAGTTGAAAGACCGGAAGAAGAGCAAGCACACGGACGAGGGTCTAGATATTGGTGGTAATGACAAAGTTATTAAGAATCGTTCAATTCTCGTATACTTTTTCTCTGATGAATATGTTCTGTTTTTTCAGAGGCGCAACCGATCTTTGGAGTAAGTTTACATCTTGCAGTGGAAAGAAGTAGATGCCACGATGGTGTTGAGCTTCCTTTGGTAGTACGTGATTGTATCGACTATGTAGAAGAATCGGGGATGAACACGGAAGGATTATACAGAGTTCCAGGTGTCAAATCTAAAGTTCAACATCTGAAAAAGCTCTATAATCAACGAGAGCCTGTAAATATTACCGAGGTTGAGCCTACGGTAGCTACAAGTCTGATAATCCTTTTCCTTAGGTGCGCACCTGATGAATTAAAATGTTCATAGGTTTCCCTAATTGAAAGTGATATTTAATTTATTTATATTTCCTTAGAGAACTACCCGAACCTGTGTTAGAGAGTAGCGAGGTAATATCCCGTTTCGAGCAAGCTGCGTCGACGAAGGATCTTGCACAGAGAGAAAGCCAGCTCGCCCATTTGACTAAACAGCTTCCTGAATGCAACCGAATTCTACTCGCGTGGATAACTTTGCATCTCGATCACATAACAGCCCGGGTATTTTATTTTGGTTTCTTGCATTTGAAACGGAATTGTACGAACTTACAAGAACTTACAGGTCGTATGTGATACAGGAAAAAACAACTAAGATGAACGCACAAACGATCGCAATGACACTGAGTCCTGTGTTGCAAATGAGCCATCGATTGCTCCTGGCCCTTTTGTTTCATTGCAAAGCACTTTTTCCTGAGACAAAATTGACGAAATACGTTCCGCCTTTACCATCGGGAAGTATAAATTTGCCGGATGGGGCAGAAAATATAGCAGCTGAGTTGTCCAAACAGGAATCCCTGTTGTCGCAAATTCACATGCAAATGAACGCGGGTTTCGTGACAAAATCGCGAGAGGAACAATTGTGGGAGGTCCAGCGTATAATAACACAGCTAAAGGTACAAATCATTCTGGTATTTCACTAGTCACCCATGCAATCTACTTTGGCTATAGCTTTTTGTTTCAACCGTTTTGCTTCCTTTAGAGAAAATACAAGACTGTACAGAAACTCGAGGGAGCCGTTCAGAAGAGTCTGGACGAGGAGATCAAGATGCATGGCGAGATGCAACGAGAGACAAGAACAAAAACATTGTCGGAAAGTGACGCGGGTCATGTGAAACTCGAGTCACGTCAAGCTTCAGTAACGTCGGTAAAAAAAGACGTTGAAGTGTGGAGCATTGATGAACCGAGAGAAAAACAGTTGCACACAAGGCGAGCATCGGGTACGAGCGTAGAGGCTGTCGAGACTGAGCGAAAGAGTTCAATCCAGGGCAAAGATACCGTTGACGCAACGACGGACACTCCGACCTTTGGACCAGAATCGTCCAAAGGTGCAGAGACTGTGGAATCACCTCAAGAAGAAGAAAGTGGTAAATTTCAGTTCTCCATGCGGAATATATTGTTTTGTGTGATTTTATCTTTTCAATCTATTTCCTTGCACAGTATCGGCAGCACCTAGCCCGGAAAATACAGTCGATAAACTTCGCGAAAGTCTCATACATGATGAATTGTTAAATATGCAGACTCTGCTCAAATCGCGCATAGCCCAAGAGAGAAACGAGATTAGAAGGCTCGTAGAGATGCTGGCCGAAGCAGGACCAGAAAAACCGAAGCCAAAAGAGAGACTACACTCGCCGAACGAGGCGGAACTGACTGCCATGATACAATTGGCCAAAGAGAATCAATTACTCGAGGTACGATTGTTAAACAGCTCTTTTTTCATATCAGTGAATGAATTTCGTTTTTCATTTTTCATACATCACCTTTTCACAAGTCACAAGATTCTAAACAAAATATTTATTTTCTGTTATAGAAAAAAATGACGACCCTCATACGTAGCATCATCGAGGAGAAAGATGCGTGCGTCGAACTACGTGTGCAACTTGCGATGCACCAGCTAATGTCGCAGCACGCATTAAACGATGTAGCTGCCAAGATCTAATTAAGTTCTAACGTCTATTCGACTGGCCTCGTACAGTAAATAATAAAGCAACAGACATACAGGAAATCAAGCATTTATGTAAATGCTGTCAATTTTCTTGCTTAATTGCCATTCAGAGTAATTAACTCTGGGTCGAATGGATCTCTGGATAAAGAAATCGCGTGAAATGTAATATAAAAAAGATGTGCAAGCCCCGCGCGTTGCGCGTTAAGATCTGTATAACTTTTTGTAAAAAACAAAAAATGTCTATTAAACATCTAGATTAGAAAACTACATGACGCAATCAATAATCCTACATTGCCGACAAATTTCAGCTTATCCCCATTAGACGATACGTAGCAGACTCAATAGCAACTCCACGTGAGGGCACATGCGGCCGCTAAAGTGTTTGACGGGACAATATTTCTGTGCTTGTAAAATAATTGTTATAAGATAAAATTTAAACAAATATGGCAGTAAGTAATCCTAGAAAGTTTATCGGTGTTCATCGACACGTTAATTATATTGTTTAAATTAAATGAATTTTTCCTAACCTACAATGATGTGTTTATTTGACTGAAAAGGCTACTTAAGAAATAGAATGTTAAATTTTTAACGTTCTCTTAATTGTTTATCACAGAAAAAGAAACAATCGAAGATTAGCAAAGTAAAAAGGAATAATCAGACGAAAACCAAGCTTGCCAAACAGGGTAAGCTTAAAACCAAAAGACATGGAAAGCAAAAGAAACAGGTGCAAAAACCAAATGCGCCAAAGGTTGAAGAACCTGTTGAGGAAGAAGAAAGCGATCATGGAGAGGATATGATGGGAATGGTGGAAAAGGATGATTTGGAATTCTTGCAGAATGCTATTTCCAACAAATCTTACAAGTTGCTGAGGCAAATAAGATTGAACGAGTATGTGTTCTGACGCCTTATTTAATTTTGACTATATTATAAATACATTAATATACATTTAATGGGTTTTGATATTCGTATGACCAATTATCATATCATAGACCCGATATTGTAAAAGGGAGAAGGGGCAAGAGAAAGAAGGAAGTATCTGCCATAGAAGATAAATACGAGGAGGATGTTCTCAAGGAAACTGGAGAAGCTAGTGCAAAAAAGCTTCGACTTCTTTTGCCTGTAAAAACAAAGGCTGGTGTTGTCGAGAGAAGAGTAGTTGAGGAAGATGAAAGTGAAGAAGAAGAGAAAGAGGAGGAAGAAGCGGAAGTGAAAGAGGAGGGTGACGAAGAATCAGAAAATAGCGACACAGAAGTTATCTCAGAATTAACTTCCGAGGTACAGTTTTTAATATTAACAATTCATCAAAGAATATTCTAACATTCTTTATTATATCCCAGGTGAAGAAAGATGGGCCTGCAGAAACTCAAGTTTCGACAGCTGAATTGTTAGCTTGCAGAGAAGAAGTGTTGAAATCCAGACGTTTTAAAATTGGCCTTTTGTCGAGTAGCTTATTGGAAAATCCAGAAGTCAAATCTGGGAACTTTAAAATTCTTCTCGAACTCATGGACGAGATGAATCCAGAAGTTTACATAACTGTGAGAAAATTGGCCACGGTCTCCCTTCTCGAAGTTTTCAAAGATCTTTTGCCATCTTATCATATTACACAGATTCAACAAGAAGGAGTAAAATGTACGTTATATCAGTAAAGTCAATCGAACTGGACCTTTGTAAATCTTTTTTCGTTTCTCTTTTAGTCAAGAAAGAAACATTCAAGCTCCAAAATTATGAGGCTGTTCTTCTGAAGAGTTACAAGCAGTATCTACAGAAACTGGAAAAAATGGGAGGTAAACTGAGAAAGAAAAAAGGAGATACACGCATTATCGGAGATCGTGAAATTCAGTTGGGCGAGTTGGCTGTCAATTGCATGTGTGACCTTCTCGTCACACATCCGTACTTCAACTTTTCCGTCAATATAGCCAATTTCTTATTACCTCTTTTGGACAACAAGAGGCCGAGTGTGAGAGAAACAGTTGCCAAATGCATAAAGCAAATTTTTAAAGAAGATAAACGAGGAGAATTGTCTTTGACCGTAAGTTCACAGAATTCGTACACCGAAGTAACTCATGCATGAAAATCAATCATAATTTCTCTTTTTTCTACCTGTCCAGATTGTTCGCCGTCTCAACCAGTACATAAAGCTTCGTGGCCATACTGTTCATGTAGAAGTCCTCTCGATACTCCTAGCTCTTCGTATCAAAGATGTTGATCTCGATAAAGAGCGCGAAGAGGAAGCTAAGCAAAAGAAACTGATGAGTCACAAGCAGCGTATACTCGCGTTGAGCAAACGCGAGCGCAAGAGAAACAAGAGATTAGAGCAAGTCGAGCAAGAGATGCTGGAGACCAATGCAGAAGAGAACAAGCAGGCAAAAAGCAAAGTCCTGACGGAAATAACAAGCATAGTCTTCACAATATACTTTCGTATACTCAAACAAGCGCCAAACAGCAAAGTCCTATCGGTTTGTCTCGAGGGATTGGCGAAATTTGCACATTGCATAAATCTTGAATTTTATCAAGATCTCGTGAAGGTGATCAATGGCTTGATGGAGGAAGGCAATTTGGGACAGAGAGAACAGTTGCACTGCATTCAGACGGTCTTTACTATATTATCAGGACAGGGTTCAGCGTTGAATATTGATCCTTACAGGTGAGAACTGTCTTGCAAATCTTATTCAGGATGTATACTAATAATTGTCAACTTTTTCAGATTTTACGCGCATTTGTACAAGAATCTTCTAAACATCCACGCAGGGAAAAATTACGCCGACGCCGAAATAATCATTCACACTCTCGTTGAGGTTCTCATCCACAGGCGAAAACGCGTCACGCAAAATCGCATGATAGCTTTTGTCAAGAGAATTGCTACGCTAGCCCTACAGTTTCAGCACAACGGAGCTCTTGGAATTCTAGGGATCATAAAGTCAATAATGCAACTGGGCAAAAGTGTCGATATTCTGTTGGACACAGATGCAAATGCTGGTGATGGCTTTTATCAGCCGGAACTTGAAGAGCCAGAATACTGCAACGCACATTGCACATCACTGTGGGAAATCGTTGCTTTGCAGGTGACATTTCAATATTAAAAAAAACATATATATATATAAATATACATATATAATTAATTTATTTTATTTATTATGTTATTTTTTAAATATTATTATCTATTGCAGAGGCATTACCATAGTACGGTTCAAAAAATTGCCAAGAATATCGCGTGGGGCGTACCAACGAATGGTGAAGGAAGTTTGCCAGCGGAAATTGCGAAGATGTAAGAGATTTTTGAGAAGAATTCAGCAATTATTTGCTAAGACGAATAAATGTGATCCGTTTATAATTTCTGTTACAGTTCCGCGGAAGATCTGTACCGAGAATACGATCCATCCGGTGTCGTATTCAAGCCAGCAGTACCAGTCCCTAAGAAAGTTGTGGTGAAGAAATCTACGGGACAACAAGAATTCGGGCGCAGCTCCCTGGAACAATATCTTGAAGAGATTGAAAACGAGCCGCTCTTTCCTGACGAATACGTGGACTTTTATAAAGCCATTGAAATAAAATGATGTAAAAATCAGTGAATCGGACAATTTTTGAGAAACTATACAAATTCGTAGCTCATTACAATCTGAGCTATTATCAAAGTTTGCGAAATGATGTATTGCAAAGTAGAGAATATGTGCAACGCCGATTTTGTAATTGAAATGAAAACAACTATTTTTGAATCGCCATGATGTGTGATGAATGTTTTTTGAATTCCCCTCTACAATTATAGTACGCCATTTGGCCGATTGACAGATCGTAGCGCTGCGATCGACCAATTACCATGTGTATGCGTGTTTGTGAACGTACGTCTTGCTGGTAAGTCCCAGTCAGTCCACCACCAATACATACTACACGATTGTTAGGCTGTAGGCTCTCCGAGGGAGAGAATTTTTGCAGCACTGCTTTGTTTTTCCACGAAAATCGCAACAAACAAGGATATCGAGCGTGGATCGCCGTGTTAGAGGAACAACGTAGAAGAATTCGAAGTTCATCATGATCGCTTAACTCAAATCTCATGGTCCACAAGTAAGAGCAACGATATATGTTTCATATATCGTTAAAAAAGTTGCGTCGCTCGTACGGTCGCGTAAGCTCGCAAGAGACAGCAGAGATAAAGTGTGTGTAATACCATCCGACAAAAAAATTGACGGCCGCGATGATGAATCTTTGGGTTCGTGAAACAAAATAAAGTCGTGCCAAAGTAACAGCCGTATGCCTGCCGAACCAATTGGACGCATTTTCATTCTTTCAACGTGAACAAATATTGTCATTTGTGAATAAATCATAAGTGAGTAATTCGCAACTGAACGGAGGTTATTCCCGTAACGAGAGCCCCAGTGCCTCAGTTACATATATAATTATACAGTGCGAATGCAAAAAAAGTCGCAACGACGTATGGCCAGAACAGATACACTAGATGGTAGAGCATAAAAGGATTGACCGGTACAGGGCTAGACGAAGGGGCAAAACGAGAAGAGAGCCTTCACGTGAGGTGGGCAACCTAACGCCGCAGCCACGGCTTTCACAGAGATGGTTGGACTGGCGGGCGGGGGAGGTCATCTTTATCCCTCGCCCCCCATGCAGCCGAATACAGAGCGTGAGTATATACAAATTGTTATATCGAACGTCAAGAAAATATCAACCTGACATGTTTTGCAAACAAACATCACCGTGATTCGCGCGTTTTTGTAATGTGTTTTATATCATTTTGAGGTTATTTTGCAATTGGAGCTGATGCAAGAACAATTTGAAGGGAACCGCGCATCTGAGCGAATAATACCGAGTCCATCGGTGATAACGCGTTTCGATAATAAATATCTCGAACTTCGATATATCGGGATGTGATCCGTACCCCTTATTTTTTATGTTTTGTTTAAATTAACGAAGTTTATTGATGGGTATTTTTAATGTTTCAGTGAGAGAAATGACAGGCATCACGCCTAGCGCACCAACTAGCGCAGACGCGTGCCTGAGTATAGTACATTCGCTCATGTGTCATCGTCAGGGAGGCGAGAGCGAAGGATTTAGCAAACGTGCCATTGAATCTCTGGTCAAAAAGCTCAAAGTTAGTATCGCGCTATGAGATATGGTTTCCACTGATATAGAACGTAGTATTCTATTATGTTTTCCTATTACAGGAAAAGAGGGACGAGCTCGACAGTCTCATCACTGCTATAACTACAAACGGGGCCCATCCGAGCAAATGTGTCACTATACAAAGAACTCTGGATGGTAGATTACAAGTTGCCGGTAGAAAGGGTTTTCCTCACGTGATATACGCACGAATATGGAGATGGCCGGATCTCCACAAAAACGAACTGAAGCACGTCAAGTACTGCCAATTCGCTTTCGATCTCAAATGCGACTCTGTTTGCGTGAATCCTTATCACTACGAGAGAGTAGTGTCACCTGGAATAGGTATGTAGAGTAATTGTTGTTAGAAACAAGAAAACAAAACGAGACTAAAAGTGCCCGAGCTATATTATCGCTAACGATTGATCGAATTGGTATCTCGATTCACCTCTACCAGGCCAACAACAATCATAAGAGGATCGTAAAATTCCTGGATTATGTAATTCATGTGATTATCGCTCTCGCTGCTAACGTGTTATTATCATCTTATTTCTTATTACGTTTTTTCATTCAACTATTCGCACGTCTTTAAATCACGCTTTGTCGCGCAGGCTTGTGTCTTTACCAATCATCTGTTCGATAATTACTTATTCGTGTATTTATTATGTTGTAACGTGTGAGCAGCTTTATTGAAATCATTTGATTTTCTCTTAATTTTGATCATTGTCGCATTGGTGTATGACGGAATGGGTTGGTTTCCCCCGCACAGACCCATTCTTTACAGACCTCTCGGGCTTGACTCTACAATCCGGAGTTGGGGTTGGTCCTGGTGGACGACTAGTGAAGGATGAATACACCGTGGGCGGTGGAGGAGGTAGCGGGAGCTCTGGCACAGGTGTCGGGGTCAGTTCGGGTATGGATGTCGACGGTGAGATGAATCAAACGATTCAGCATCATCCACCTCCTCAACCAACAGCGCCGAACAATCAGCAGCAAGCTCAACAATCCTTTATACCTGGCCTACCACCTACAAACTCGAGTGAGTTCTCTCAATCGATAGTATTTGTCAACGAAGTGCCATAAATGTCGTTGCATTATCGTCGTACATTTTCTTCACTACTACATAACTCAAGCATGTGCCAATTCTTGTACGTGCGTTAAAAGCAATATTGTTAAAATTCGGTAGATTTTTCGCTACGCGTCGTAAATGATTCTAATAATTTTTGCTCGTAGAGTCGTAGGGCATCAGTGGGATCTTTCTATATCGCCGAGTAGCGTGTTTTGCAGATCTTCTTAATTTCATCTTATTTCTATGTATCTTCATTATGCTATTTTCGTTTCTTTTTTTGTTTTCCTTTATTTTCTTTTATTATCGTTGTTTTGCACAGCCAGTGGTGAGGGTATGTTTGGCGGGGGCGGGGGAGGTAACAGCGGTAATCCGCACACCAAACTTGAGGACAATAATTGTCCACGGCAGACTTGGATTCCCACGCCGCATCACTCAACGACTCGTAATATGCATCATCGTACGTATCAACGAGGCTTATTCATGCTATTTTTCTTAAACTTTATCTATGTGTACTATTTATTTCTTCGATTAACATTATTTTTCTTGCTGCATACAAAATTTTGTGTTACTTCCTGTTTTTACTGAGTACGATGTTGAAAAAGTTGTTTCTAGCCTGTATGTAAAGAATCAAAATTTATTCGGATTCCTGTATCCAATGGTTCTTCGGAAATTCGTGGATTATTCTTGGACTTGGAAACAAATGTGTCTTGAATTTCTCAGCTGTTGTACATCCGATGGCTCACGGCGTAGGTAATCAGCAGCAAACTCTGAACGCCGCTGGGAGTAGCGGTGGACAACTCTTGAGTCCCACACAGGGACAAACGACTGAGCCGTTTTACGGCACAACGACACCACCTCAGGATCTCAATCAACCAGCAACGAGCGTTGATGCTTTAACGGCCTCTCTTGGTGGCACGCAAAGTTCACCGGTCTCACCAGTTCATCTCCATCATCAAAATGGCTTCGCTGTTGCATCAGCGACGAATCCCTATAACACTGGTGCTCCGCAATGGACCGGAGCTAACACACTAACGTATACACAGAGCATGCAACCACCCGATCATCGACATCTTCATGCAACGTCTTATTGTGAGTCCTAGAATATTGAAGGCTTGTAACCTTGCAGATTTAGAACTTTTACTGTATAAACAGACTGTTTACGATATGGTTGATACGCAGGGGGAGCCCACGGTGGAGAAGTTGCCGGCAGTATAGGTGGTTTGCTTTCGACTCAACCTGCACCTGAGTATTGGTGTTCCGTTGGTTACTTCGAGCTAGATACCCAAGTCGGTGAAACGTTCAAAGTGAGCAGCGGATGTCCCACGGTAACGGTGGATGGATACGTCGATCCGAGTGGTGGAAATCGTTTCTGTCTCGGTGCTTTGAGCAACGTTCATCGCACGGAGCAGAGTGAGAAAGCACGACTACACATAGGTAAAGGAAAATTGACCGCTCATTTTACCCATGTAGGGGCATCGAATTTTCATATACGAAATTCATACTTACAGGAAAAGGAGTTGTTCTTGACCTACGAGGCGAGGGTGACGTATGGTTACGATGCCAGAGCGAACATAGTGTTTTCGTTCAATCGTACTATCTGGACCGAGAGGCTGGTAGAGCACCTGGTGATGCTGTCCATAAAATTTATCCATCGGCTTACATAAAAGTATTCGATCTTCGACAGTGTCATAAACAAATGAGAGGACAGGCAGCCACTGCACAAGCAGCAGCTGCAGCTCAAGCAGCAGCTGTCGCCGGTCATTTAACTCACGGTGCACCAATTACCAAGAGTAAGTTCGTCCCTGGAATTTCGCTATACCTTTTATCATTGTCAAGAGAAATTACATACTTTTGCATTTTTCAAAAGGTCTTAGCGCCGCAGCCGGTATCGGTGTGGACGATCTTCGACGTCTTTGCATTCTTCGCTTGAGTTTTGTAAAAGGATGGGGCCCGGATTATCCTAGGCAGAGCATAAAAGAAACACCGTGCTGGATTGAAGTAAGTTTTTAAAAAACATAGAGAAAAAATTTTGTCTACATACCATTATTTTTTCAGGTTCATTTGCACAGAGCTCTACAACTTCTCGACGAAGTTCTACATACGATGCCGATCGACGGTCCACGAGGAATCGAATAAATAAAAAGTCGGATCGATTCGAAAACTAATAATCGCCACTCTAAACGGATTAACAGGTATGACCGCCAGATCGAATCTTATGGTAATTGAATCGGTGAAAGATCGTTGTATTTACGAGACAAAGATACGCTTTGTTCTCGTTCAACGAGATTTAGGCGGCTGAATGATCGAAAAAGAAACTAAGTATATTTTACACGTGATATAATGAAACGTAGCGTGAAGTACGTGTGGCGCCATGGCCTTGCTCTTACAGACGAACGTACAAAACAAAAAAACAGACACAAATCGTGGTGTCGTATAACGGAGAAAAGAAGAATAAGTCTTATTTTTATTCTTGTGCAAAATTATTTTTTACGAGGGGACGACTTTTGAGTGAGTATGAGAGAATGTGGACCCTTGGATTAGGAGAGAAAAGTTATATTTTACTAGACGGCAAAATGCAATCTCGGGTAATGAAGGTGAGGATGATGGAGACAAAACAAGAAAAGAAATTTTGGCAGCAGACATCTGGCGCGTGCGAGAATAAATTGTTAATTAAGCAAGTCGCGCCAAACTTTCGGGAGTTAATTGATCGTTACTCCATTTACTGAGATTAATCTTGTAAAATAGCTTAAATGATAAAACAACAAAACACATATATAAATAATATACGCTATACGTTAATATTAATACGAATGTTAAGCTCAATAATTGTATCGAAAGAGAGAAGCGTGTTTTTTTTTTTCATGCACTCCGAGAACGTGAAGAAAAGAAGAGAAACGATTTCGCCACACGTGTACATATGCGGAAAATCTTTAGCAGAGTTTTGAGATAGAGAGAGAGTGAGAGACGTGAGAAAATAAGCGGTACTAACGAATGCGAAAATCGCATCGATATTGCTGTTAGTAGCAGAAAAAAAGAAAACCCTATATGTATATTATATAATATAATAGTTTGCAACCAAAAAGTAAGGACACGTTAGATACTTTCAGGTCTTGGTTGACATTCTGAATACTTGTTGGTTTCGTTTATCTTTTTATCTCTCAGTTTAGTCGAAAACCTTTTTAGAACGCCGTATTAATAATCTTAATATTATTATCGTTGTCGTTGTTGGAGGCAAGCCAAAACGTAGTCACATCATAAACTTTCGTGACAATGCCCTCGCTACTGTGAAAGAGGGAGAGAGAGATTATCACGTGGATCCCAAGAGTTTTCTCATTTATCTTTTTCCTTTTTATATTCTCGTGAACGCATCTGACTTTCCTCCAACGAACAATCATTTTTATTACGTGGCACTTGTTAAATAATTATATTTACTGTTTACCTGCCGTCTTATTATTATTATTATTATTATATATTCGTACAAAATATTCTTATACGATATTTGATAACATTATCAAGTAGAGCGAAAGAGTTGACCAAATTTTACACCCAAAACACATTAATACAGATATTTAAAATACGGATATTATTATTATTGAAGAAGCAACGACAAAGTATAACATCGCTAGACATGATTTGTGGTAGATGAGATCCGTTTTATCGCTTGTTTATTTTTTTTTTCTTATCATTGATGCGAATTATTATGTAGTAATAATGAGAATTTTTGCTGTGTTGTAAGGGAGTAGAGATTTCGTAGTTGTTTTTTTTTTCTTCTCTTTGTATTCCACGTTTTAAATGAAAAACAAAAGAACAGAACATGAGAGATGGGAGACACCGCCGTTAGATGCTTCTCTGCGATATGATTTTGATATGTAGCTCTTGCGACGCCCTTGTATGTTAACCGATAGTTGGACGAACGTAGTGGATAATGTCGAATTAATTTGAGATGATGCCTCGAAACAATGAGAGATAACGTTGCCATTAAAATCGCTACGTTTGCGAAGCAGAATTTTATCATTCGAGATGCACATACCGATGAGAGTAACACAAATTTTTTCTTTCAATACTCTTAGACAAATCGGTACGAGTTTAATAATTAATGCGCTAATTATTTGTGGAAGCATATACTTATCAACCGATAAACTAGACTCAAAAGACGAGAAGTGAACGGATGTGCCATCTCTTTCATACTTATACCTGTAACACCCCGAAAATAACGATCAGGAATAATGTTTAGAATTTTTTACGAAACATATTTTTTATCACGCTCCATGATTATCGAGAGCAAAATAAAACGGCGAGACAACTCAGCTTTACGAGGGGGATGTCGAGTAACATCTTATAATACAATATATAGTTGAAACGAAAGAAAACGCATAGATTTTAAATCACAAGACTCGACTGCACCGCACATTTATGTACGTGTGTCTTATAAACAGTTATATTGGACGTTGTTACTATATAAATGCAAAGGAACAAAATCGTCGTAGCACTTCGACCATAAGAAAGATCTAAAAATGAGTGAAACAAAGAGAAAGAAGAGAGAGAGAGAAAAACCACACATTTATTACAATTTGTTGATTCATCGTCGCGTTAATAAGACACAAGATAACGTGGTCTTGTACGTGTTACAAAATATCGCGAAGGAACTGAAAGACTCGATACTCAACGTGTGATCGAGCAACATAAACCCTCCATCTCACATTATCATAGTCCAGAAACAATATCAAACTGATATATTCACATGTGCAATAGTTCAACAACCTCATACCATTAGAGAAAAGAGGAAAAATTACAATAGTCCAAAGGTAATGTATTTCACTGTGTGAATTGCATTACCTGATTGAAAAAAGAACATGAAACGAGACTAATAATGAAATAGTCTTTAAGTCATGGCGTATATATAGATTATAAACAATCGCTCCTCCCCACACTGTATCCCTGATCATTTATTCTGTACCGAGTCAGATTTATTGTTGTATCCAACAATTTTAGGCGCTCTTTAATGCACCGCGGAAACTATTATTTTCTCTTTTATTGTTGTTTGTTTTTCTCTCGATTCCTCGCATTCTTCACTTTGTATAGAACTAAAATATATATTTACAATACTCCGCACAGTCTCAGAAACAAAATAACAAGGATCTCAAAGGAAAAACATGACAGTAGTCTTTTTTACCTGTTATATATCTGATGGACCAGACAGCAGCGTTAAAAAATCTTATTAAGACTCTGCTGTGTTTTTTTTTCTTCTTCGTTTGCTCTCCCTTTCAGTTTGATATACAGATATTTTCGAATAATGTACTTCTACAAGTCCTATGAATGAGACATACGATGGATTTTATTTCATCCGTTGCGTTTAAGTTCATGCAGGGTCGACCCATAGCATTATCGTTACCGCTTTTCGGTCATATCGTTCGAAGGTTCTATCGTCATCTATTGAAACTTCGAGATTTCAAGACTTGTGTTCCCGGAAGCTAGGATTATGAATGCTACACCTTATGTATACATAGAAGAAGAGAGGCACGTACGACAGATATAATCTTTAATAGGGTTGTGCGACCACTTAGCATTATTAATTAACGGAGTGATGAGTTTAACTCGAAATTATGAAGAACCATTCGCATTGTTCTAATGATAAAAACCTGGACATGACAAATATATCCTCGATGACCACTTTGTAGAATTTGCTCACCCTCTGTAAAAGCGTTGATGTTTCCGAAAGTGATAAACTGTGTCACCGCGTTTATGCCAAAGATGTTTCGACGATGTAATTGTAACAGGAGAAAGACACATAAATCATATAAATTCACGAGAAATATGCTCCATTTCATCATGGTATATCATCCTTGTATTAAGTCGAAATGTAAAGGTATACAATGTCCATTCTGAACGATAATAAAATATGTTCCCTGATGCGCAATGAAAAAAAAAACACAAATGTTGTTTTGCTATAGACCTTATATTTTGTTTCGTTATTATACATATGTCGGCAATTGTAAAAGAAAGCCACCTCACAAAATGTTTAGCCAAATATTTTTACTGTTGCAATGTTTCTCTTTTTAATGGTTCTTGCTGGTCTGGTTCGTACTTGCCCTCGTATTTATTTCCAGCAGAGTCAATCGCAAAATTGTAACTGACAACATTTGCAAGAGCTTCATCAATGGCTTGATCGATATTACTCTCGGTAATAAAGCTGACTGCATCTGCTTTTGCTCTACGAACTTTCTCTTCGATTTCTTCTACCAAACGTTTGTCCCTCTCCAGTTTGGCTATGATGTTCTGTTGTACTACTACTTTTCGTGCTTGTAAGTCATCAAACACACGCTTTTCGCGACTCTTTGCCGTTTCTTTGTTCCATTCATCATTCAATTGTGAACATCGCGCAAAATCTTCTTCCTCCGCTTGTCGCACAACATTTTCATCAAATTGAATCATGTTCTGAGCTGCTTCGGCCATAAAATATCGTCTATAAAAGAAACAATTATTGAATGTTATGTTTTTAGGGTAATTTTGTCTTAGATGCATTGTACAACTGTTATATTTCACCTCAAAGATTCTCTGTATGTTCTATAGTTGTTGTGGAGACGCATAACCTCCGCTACTTCTTCTTTTGGAAGTACTTCTCTTTTTGGAACCCGAAAAACCTTTGTTTTTGCTGTTCCTAACCACAGTGGCTTTCTCTTCCATCGTACTAGTTGCGAGTGAACGGCATTAAGACCGAGGAATTCAGAGGCAACCAAGTGCCTGGTTATAAGTGCTCCATTAACAATAGATATCATAGCTGTAAATAGACACACAAATTTCAGCGACTAATTAACTGCTAAAGAATATAATAAATTTGCACAATTTATGCAATTTGATAGCTTTAAACAATGATTCGAGATTTTATGGTGTGAAGGGTCTGAGTCGCTTTGCAGCAGACGATGCTTTTATCAAGAAGTGTTTTATTACATAGTGTACAGCTTACCTGATAATGGCAACTGGTTTTAATGAAAGATGAACAAATTAGTTGTACACTGGAGATGTACAACACTACTCTAGAAGATTGAACACTGACATAATGAACAAAATAGTATTAACTGAATTATAAACAAGGTTATGTGAACCTACACGATCACGGTCGATCGTAAAAATATGAAACTGAAGATTCGTAGGAAGATCAGCAACGTTCGGCAAAACTTGAAACCTCGAGAGTTGCTCCAGCGCCACAATATCCGAGTGGCCAAAGGGTGAACTATGGGTACGTTTGTACCCACGGGAAGTTAGCTCATTTATCGTAGTTGTATATATTGCGAAAAGAACATACATAATCTGGCCGTACACGCGTACATGCCGCTCGAGTGTTTTCGTGACTTTCTAACAAATGTGCAACAATGAGTGTCAATAATAAAGTGGAATATTTAGTAGTCGATACTAGTGCGTTTATACAAAACGTTCCATTGCAGGTAATGCACGAGACAACATTGTAGCGATAACATTTTAAGTCTATAATAAAAGTTGTTTATACATATAGGTTAAGAATACGATTTTTTCACTAACACGTGGTTAAAAACTTGACTTTTCATAAACATCGTTGATTTAATAACATTTTTTGTATGGTAGGATTTTGGGACGAATATTGTAACGGAAGAGAACGTCATTACTGAGATAAAGAATAAGAGACAACTCAGAAGATTAGTTGTACTTCCCTATGACTTGGCTGTCAAAGATGCTTTTACAGAAAATGTTCAATTTGGTAAAAATAATTCTGTACTATTGTACTATATAATGGGGACTATATAAGGGTATCATAACGATGAACTATATTATTACTTCCAGTTACCGAGTTTGCCAAGAAAACTGGAGATTACACGAGTTTATCAGCCACTGATATTAAAGTTATAGCGTTAACTTATCAATTGGAAAAGGAACATGTGGGAACGGCACATCTTAAGAATGCTCCAGCAGTACCAAGAACTATCGATACTACTCAAGGAAAGCCATTGGAACATCCAAAGAGCATAGCTGGCTTTTATTTACCTGGAAATGATTGTGAAACTGAATACGACGATGCAGAGAATGAAGTGGAAGAAAGAGACGGCGAGTTAGATGGAAGTGAAGAAAAAACCATAACTACAGCTAAACAAACATATGAAGAAGAAAGATTGAATCAGAAAGAAAATACTAAGAGCGAAGAATCTAGTTCATCTGAATCATCCAATTCTGAAGACGAGTCCGATTATTTGACCGCTGTTTCAGATGTCGATCAGGAAGACTCGAATAGTCTTGCTAATAAATTTAAGAATTTGAATTGTAATGTCGAGCAATTGGAACTCGAGGGTGAGCACAAGGTGGATGACATTCTTGCGCCAGTAAAACATGAGATCGAGTACAACGATGATTCTGGCGATGGTGGAAGCGAGGAGGAAGATGACGAGGACAGTGACGACGGTGGATGGATCACACCAAGTGAGTTTTTATTATTTATATTTTCTGCAGATATTAAGTAAAAGATTGAGTCGTTTAATTATCGCAGGTAATATCGCTAAGGCAAAGAAATCAATGGACTCCGACATCATCGCCGATAAACCCTCAACCGTTGCTTGTATGACCACCGATTTCGCGATGCAAAATGTACTCATGCAGATTGGTTTGAACGTCGCAGCACTGGATGGTCGAGTCATCAAGCAACTTAGAACTTTCATATTTCGATGTTACGCATGTTTTAAAACGACAAGTATCATGACGAAGGTTTTTTGTCCATCATGCGGTCTCAAGACACTGAAGAAGGTTGCTGTCTCATTAGATGATGAAGGCAAACAACGAATTCACATCAATTTACGGAAGCCACTCTCCGCAAAGGGAAAAAAGGTAACATTCATGGGACGTGATAAGTGTTATATAATCGGTTGCATTCTATAATTATGTTTTCAGTATTCATTGCCAACACCGAAAGGAGGAAAACACGCGATCAATCCAATTCTCTGCGAGGATCAACCGGTTCCCGATCAGAGACCGACTCGCTTAGCGCGTATGAAAAACGATCCGTTGAATGATGATTACATAGCTGGTTACTCGCCGTTCGTCATGCGTGACGTTAATTCGAAGTCGGCGATGTTGGGAATTCGTCCAGGCAGTGGTGTTAAATATTGGATGAAGAAAAATCCCAACGAAGCGCGCAGGAAGCGCAAATGAAAATGAATGGTATGTTACGATGATTAGTTTTTTTTTTCCTTTTTATATTGCCCATCATTTATCTTGTAATATTGTAAATAAAAAGATCTCCCATAAAACTGTTTTGACTTTAACGAACATAATACAACACCTACTTTTTTATATTGGGGAAAACATTAAATCCTTATCAAGCTACCTATAATAAAAACAAAATTTTCTTGTACTGGAAAAAAAAAATAATGCTCCGGGTGAGGATCGAACTCACGACCTTAAGATTATGAGACTTACGCGCTGCCATCTGCGCTACCGAAGCCTTAGGTACCGGAGCGCGTCAAATGGCATAAAACAACGAGAAACTGGAGAACTACGCATTCATGAAACAAGCACGTGCACTCTCTTATGACCCCCACTCCATGTATTCGGTAGAAAGGACTCTCGGCTGCACAGACAGTCGCCGTAAAAGCGCGTGAATGACGCTAGTGCAGAGTGTTGTGCGTCCGTAATTGTTTCTTGCACAAATGTTGTGCCCGGAAATATGGGACTTCAAGGCTCCGGAGCACCATTTCGAGATCGAACGGACGTCTTATCGGACGGGGGAAGTGCCACTAGTCGTCAGCAATCATTACTTTAATCATTCGGTAGGTCAAAAACTTACCACGTTTTTTCGCCCTTGTTCTTTCTCTTTTTCGCATATTGCGCATCATATGCGATCGTCGACGGCCCCCAAGTTACATGGCGCTTTTTCAATGATTTTACGTAATTTTCGTCTGCGTTTTTTGGATATGTGCCAGGTGTCTATCGTGTTTCCTGACGCTGCAGACTGCGTTCCGGATGATTTTTGTGACAGTCTTCTAGAAGACAGTGATTATTACAAAATCGTTAATCTGCAGGCAGGCGACCTCGTCAACAAAGAATTCGTCGAGGCCTTCGTTAAGAAAGGTCAGTAAAGTTAGAATTAACTCTTTAATTAGGTACGTTATTCTTACAAGTATAGAAATGAAGCTGCGGTAAATTGAATGATATCGTGATCATCTGCACTTATCTGTATTATACCAAATGCGCAACTCAACGTACATATGCATTTGGAACATATTCACTATAAACTGCGCTTGCCAAAACTGTTGATAATCCTAGTTTCATAGTTTGTATTGTTACTATCTTTATTGTATACTGATAATGAGATTGAAGATATTTGATGGTGGAACAACGATAACAGAATTATATTTTTGATTTGCAGGAGAGCTTAGTTTGCTGACGATCGGTAGGAACATTGACACTCACAACGCGATCTGCATCTGTCCCACTGGTCATCTGATATTGTCTCTAACAAGGGAAGATTATCAAAAACTTGGATTGGAAGGCAAAGAGACTTTCTTCGATCGTAAGACGCATTCGCGTTACGGTAAGTCCCTAAAGGGAGCTCGATCAGCGAAAAAGGGGGAAATACTCAAGAATAAAAGCAGTCATAGAAAAATAGAAAAATGCCAAGGAAGTACAGAGCACCAGCGCTGGAGGAGCTGGCGCTCCGCTCCATAGGCAGATATGTAACCACTTTTGGTAAAAACTTGATAAAGCCAATATGTGAAATATCACAGCAGGATCCTGCTCGTGGCCTAAAGACTCTGAGCTCATTGTTAAAATCCATGAACCGTCGCCTAAGTTCCAGTGTGCCTTGGCATCTCTACGACAAAATGGCAGTAGAGGCATTGAAATCAATCGTGAAGCTGATAAACGAAACGAAAAATTCATACAACGATTTTGCACCTATAGGAGTTTTTTTGTCAGAGGTAAATGTCGTCGTGAGTCTGACCGAGGTGGTCATACATGGTAATCTCCGAACTATCGAATTTGCCGCATGGCCAAAGATAATGCGTCATGTTTTGTACAACAGTTTACACAATATGACTGGTCTCGAGGTATTGGATCTTGGCTCTGGTTCAGCAGGCTGGAGAACATCAGACATTGAGAAAATAATTATAAACGGTGTAGCAACGATGCCGAATCTCGTATCATTCACACTGTGTTTCGACTGTACGGACAACATAATCGCAGCTGTTGGTCAAAACTGTACAAGACTTCGTTATCTGGATGTAACAGCGTCAAGATCAGTGACCGACCGGAGTATAGTTGTCCTATCGAAGAGTAGAGTTTTGCGGGAGATCAAACTCTTCAGAACATCGGTATCCGTGGTTGGTTATGCGAACTTGCTTCTGGCTCACTCAAGGCTCGAGGACATCGGTCGTTGTGACGAAATTGGCGACGTTCTCGAGCACATACGCTCAAAATTTAACAACGACGTGGACAATTGCGAGAAACAATTGCATCTGCGAGCATTTGAAAGTCGCAACGTGGCTATGAATCATCTGTACCTGTTGATTGGTACGTGTTCGCACATAACACGTATATCGCTTATGTGCGACGAGAGAATTAGTGATCTAACGATATTGGCAGCTTTGGAAAACCTCACGGAATTGAAGCTTCTCTCATGCTATTTTTACGCCGATCGTATAAAGACACTTTTGGAACTGACGAACTCAAGAATCACCAGTCTACATTTGGAGCATGTCGACGAGATCGACAGAAGCGCATTGGTCTACATAAGTCAATTCTGCCCGGAGATAAGAAATTTAACGTTCTACAACTGTGAATTACTGGATCACACTTCAACCCACTTCAGAAAATTGCCTGTCGAGCCTTTCAAGTATCTCGAACGAATCAAATGCGTTGCTGACTGCGCCAGTGTCCACTTGGAATTTCTTCTCTCGCATTGCATCAATGTAAAGTTCATACAGTTGGGCTCGTCAACCGGTATTGGTGATACGACGATGAAGAAAGTATTCTCCCAAAATCCCATGACGAAGCTCGAGGAGCTCAAGATTTTATACAGCGACGATTTGTCAATGAGAACTGTCCGGCTTTTGATGCAAAATTGTGAAAATTTGCGACGTCTCTCGGAACTAGAAAGTTGGCAGGGAATATCGTGCGAGGAGCTGCGAATGTTCAGAGAAGAATTGAAAGTCAACAATATCGATCTGGACACAAGTCCAACTTTGTCACTCGCGTAAAAGTCTTCTTGTAAAATTTCATGCGTGTCGTTTTGTTCCCTTGGTTTATATTCAATTTTCCATTTTATTACCAGCGCAGTATCGGTTATGCGTTAAGTTTCTTTTTCTTCTTTTCTTTTGGAGCAAATATCTCAGGGAATCATTCGAATACATACTTTTTACGAGAACGTTCGGATTGATTTGATCTCAGAGAGATATGTATCTTCCAGTTTTCAATTCTGCGCGAACATAAAGTTTCATTATTTCTTTTGTATCCGTGCTTTTCTTCGTTGTCGTGCCATAATCGGTCTCGACAGCAAGTGATATTTAGCGAATATCGAGCGAGTTAACCTCGCATATACGAATATATTGTATACAATTTTATTTTTGTAAACTAGTCTTTGTACTCTTGTACGAAACGAACTGTGATGATCGAGATCGGCGAAAAGTAATGCGCGTCCTTCTTTCGTCTGTGCGAAAGAAAAAAACCCAATGATCCGCTGCTCATTTGCATATTTTATGGGAATGTACGAAAAATTATACACTGGAATTATATATTCCATTTTACGATATAGAGAAATGTAACATGATTAATTAAAATCATACAAATTTTCTTTCATACATGTATGAAAGATGGACCGTTTTTTTTCTCTAAATTCCACTCGTAACGTTTTATTTTTCCCGGTTACGTGTACCGTCGATAGTCGTGACTATTAATTTGAACGAGGATGCTTTCGTACCGGGCAAGAAGAATTACGAACGCGTCAGAACGTGCTTGGAAAACAATCTCGACGATACGTTTGAGGTTATTTTAGGTTGGGATCCACCTGGTAAGCGAGAGCTTTGTTATTGCTACGTTCACTATTTTTATATCAAGTGCACAGTTCCAAATTAAACGAGAATTCATTTTTTCAGATGAAACAGTATGTCCATCGTCAGTTGCTTCATGGTTCCACGACCGTGGTTACATAACCTCGTTGTGCCAACAGAAGATCACACAACGAATCGAACGATCAATTTTTGTACCTAAACTCGAGGAATCTTGTGATCTTGATGATTTTTTTGAGTGGCTTGGAATCTTCAGTATCGGTGGTGATACGTGAGTGTTTTATTGATATCAGTTATTAACGATTTGGAACAATTTTGGGAAACGTGACAATTTTTGTTAATCGTTCCAGAAGGAATGGCAAGGAAGATGATTATGTGAATACTTACACATGCCCCGAGCCAAAAACTGAACTGGATCAGGTACAATATGTCGAGTGTACAGGATTTTTTACACGCAAACAGATAGCGAGAATCTACAGCATGGTGAGAGATCTCGCATCATCGAAGAATGTATCGTCATGGCGAAGTTTACATGTTCAGGGTTTCGCTGATAGTCCAGTGAGTTGGGGCCTGAAAGAGCACAATTTTTTCACGGACGGTGACAATAGTCACACAACCGTCTTCCAACCAAATGGCGAATGCATTGTACGAAAAAGTTTGAGCTCTAATAAAAAGCCAAGAATTTTTCAATGACCACATGTTTTTTCTGAAATAGATAATCTACTCTATAAATCTCTCTCTATATAGATATATTCTCTTACGAATATTATAAAATAAGAATGGCAAGCACGTATAATACACAAACGGCATCGGCATTAATAAACAACTATGTATAATATATCAATTTTCGTTTGTAAAACCAATTGACTCTTGGGACTTGAGTAATCTTTCATTTCTTTTTCATCAATATTTCTTTACATATATCCATAATATCTATTAATAAATTGTACGAAGAATCCTTAGAAGGGGATTCGTGAGATCTGATGAAAACGGAGGTACAAAGAATTATTAGCAACAAGGAGAATCATATTGCAACATTATGTTATAACTTATGCGTTAACATATTTGGATGCAGCACTAACGTCTCCATTTGTTACATCATTCGTGACTAGTTAAAGGGCGCGAGAAAGTTGCTCGAATAAATAACGTGGCGGTTGATTGAACAACTATGGCGATGAGACACAGATTAAAAATTGCACAGACAGCAGACAAAATAACGAGACACGCAACGAGACAATTTTCAGTCACTTTACGAAAACGCGGCCTTGGCCCTTGAACGAAAAGGCACTAAATACTGAACGCTGAGATCAATAATTATTGTTTTTTGTATTATTTAGCCTATGTGTAAATCATGACTATAATTTAGTGTGCATGCGTTATCGAGGCGTTTTGTTTTTATAAATCGAGAGATAACAAAAAAAGCAAACACCTCGACGAGAGCTAGTACCTTATGGAAAACAAGCGTAACACTTTTGCTAAGTTCGATACTATGTGTCGTGTATGTGTTCGTGTATACTTTTCTTTTCTTTAAGTCATTCGCATATATAATCCAATTCAAGTGTTATATCCGTGCGTTCATATGAGAACGTGTGAGCTTTCGGACTCGGTGAACTTAACTTTCGTATTTTGATAGAGATCCTCTATTCCAGAACCTACGGACATTCGCGATTTGGAGCGTGCCATCAACTCGCTTATCTCATCAAGATCACGACTGTACCTAGTAGTATAAATTTACAAGATGTTAATTTCATATTGAAATATAAGACATTGTGTAGATTAGACGCGTTGATTACTCACCGGCTGACTGGACGACTTGGATTGTCCGAAGAATCCGACGAATTCTTCACAATCAAATCTGCTTCATCTGCATTGAAGGCTGCAGGATTACCTATAGAAATATCATCAATAAAGTAGACAAAAATATCGATTAATCTGATCGTTTGTGTTTCTTTTCTACCTGATGGGAATAGCATAGTATGCCTGAGGAGTTCTCCACTCATAAACGGTGGGAGGCTGTCATCTTCGTCCACCACTAAGTGATTTGCATTATCAACTGCAATTGATTCGACCATTTCGAGCCATTGCTGATTGTGCGAACGAAACTTTTCAACTTTTATACGGGCTGCCCAATCCTTGTCGCACAACTGCATTCAAAAATGTCGATTAAATGAAAATCCAATTGATGAAATTCTAATCTGATATATATCTGGAAGGAAACTTACAGCGATCACGTCCAAGCAAGCGTCGCATACCCTACGAATAGCCGGATTTTTATCATGCATCAGATCTATCAAATATCCAGGTGCTTCTGCAATATATAAAAAGGTTTTGAGTTTGTTCGCGAGAAGCTTTTTAGAATGTTCCTCGTTAGCAAATAAAAAAAAACTGATACAATTGAAGCAAAACGTATATTACCATTACCAGTCTCGCGGATAAGATAATCTCTTGTTGAATCATGTTTCAATATTTGATAAAATACGTAAATTATTTGCAGAACGATTTCGTCATCCTCTTGTTTTGCTGCAACAATTAACATGGATCATGAGTCATTTTCGCACGACGTTCACAATTTTTATTAGCGAATATGAGTTTTCAACCTTTAAGCAATTCGATGAGCGAGAGCAAAATATCCGCCTTGCACAATAATCGAGCGCAATCCTCGTCGCATGCCGCTGTGCCAAGTAGAACGACAACTTCGAGAACAAGGTCATCTTGTACTTTCCCTAAAAAATATTCAAGTATTGCGAAATAAGAAGCGAAAAGATGCTCGAATTACTGGAAAAGATCTTAATCCTCATTACCGGGAATTAAGTTATTTCGTATCCATGGTATGAGGTTGCAGCGCTGGAGTATTTGAAAATAATCCAAATCCGGTAGTGCCAAGTTACCAAGGACACCGACAATTTCCAACAAAAAGTCTTGCGAGTCCGATTGATTCAATGCCATTGCGAAATCGCCAACAAATTCCTAGGTACATTAACACTTGTTTTACTGCAAAAAGCGAACTCATTTTGAAGGATCATGACTTACCACAAAGTGTTCCTTGGTCGAATCGTGTTGGGATATATTGCGTATCATTTTCATTATCAAAGCATCCTGATTCCTAAACGCCTTGTGTATCAGGCCTTGCAAACGATTGTTCTCGATCATTAACTGGGCGTTTCTATTATTAGCAGCAAGATTTATGCACAGCGCTATGAGTTCCGGCTTGACGCGTTCATCCTCGGACTCAAGAATCATGTCTGTGACCATCGGTAAACACTCCGTATTGCCGAACATAGATTTAACTTTGTCATCCATACTAACGTGATACAAAATTCCAAGGATGGTAGTTTTGTTTTTGAAATCACCTAAAAAAAATTGCATTTTAGCGAATGTTCAAGGTTGATACTAGCGACCGAAAAACGAAGAATTAGTCTTACTTTGTCCCAGAAGTTTAACCAATTTCGACAATAGGCCAACTCTTATCATTCTTCCACGAAGTTTCGTATCGAAAGAAAGATTGAAGAGTAGTTTCAAAGTGCATTGCACGAGATCGGTATTGCTGTTTTGTAGAAGTCTTGGGAGTTTTTCAATTATGTTTCCTTCAGCCTGTTGCAAAAATGTATGAATGAAAAATTCGTTAAACTCCATGATGTAGAGTGAAAATGTTTTAATTATAGAATTACTTACCATTGTATCTTTATTTTCACGAAATATGGATAATTTCTTTAAAAACGTGATTACTAGCATCAGTAGATCAGTATTGGCTCTGTCCAAGCTTTTTATCAGCATACCAATAACGTTTCTCTTCCGCATTTTTCTTTCCACTTCCGTATTTTCGGCGATGTTTAATAAAAGATAAAACGCGACTACAACGAGAAGCATGATTAATATTAGACAAGAGCTTTCGAAATATTAAACCCGTTGTAATTACTTACCTCTCAAAAGTTGTTCCTGCTTTCTGGTGAGACTTTTGAATCTCTTGCGACTCTTCTCAAGATCCTCCTTCATTCTTTTCACCTCGCTGTCCAAAATTCGTGGACTTGGCTCATCCGAACGACGTTTTAACTCGTAATCGAGCGGTCCTTCAGAATTCCAAATATCATCGGTCAATTTGATCTTCCTGTCACTGCTATTGTCGACGGTTGCCGATGGAAGGAGAACCAAACCTGTGGTAGTTTCGAATTGTCGTCGACGTTTTTCCATATCATCTTTCCACTCATCGTAGCGTTGAAGTTCGCATTCAATTATTTCCATACAGAGAGAACCGATCTGTATAAAAAAAATCATAATAAATTATATAGAATTATGATATTAATAAACATATCATTGCATATATGAGTAATCTTACTCTGTATTCAACTACAATGTTGTGAAATTGACTGTACATTGAAAAACAGAAAAATATGTAAATAATATTGGTTGACAATTCTATGCTACGCTTCCAATCTTCTCTCAAAACTCTGGCCAGAGCACTTAGTAAAGATTCTGAAAAAAACAACAAAAAGGGGAATTCAATTATCATATTTTTACATAATAACTTAGAAAATTTTGATAGTAAGACCTTACCATTTTTAGTTAATTCCAAGAGATTGTCAGGGACTCTTGCTAGTCTCAAAATCAATGCAGAGCCCTTTATTTTCTCATATATATTCTCGTACAACAATTCTATGTAACTCTCAACATTGCTAATAACGGCACGTTCCATATCACCATTGTCGGAATTCGTAGTGTTGGACGATGCGGGACGTTCTGGTTGAGTACTATTGTCCACTGAATTTCCTAAAAGAGAATGAATTACAATTTAACATATATCTCGATGTTGAAATATGTATTTATTATATTTGGAGTAAAACAAGATTCGAGTTATCGGTAAGTAAGACAATTAAAACAATAATAATAAATCATTTGCAAACCATCAGCGTTCAGTCTGCGTTTCTGAAGATAGTAGATTAATTGTTCAACCTCGTGGAGCTTGGATTCGTGTATCAAAAAACATTTCTCCATCACCTCCTTGGCCAGCAGAGAGACATTTGTATCCGCATTAAGACTTTTTAATCTTATGATTTTTTGACATTCCTAAGGTAAAGAAAAGTAAAATAAACTTGAGAATTTCAGCATGACTCGATTTACAAAAAAATCAATTTCTTGCATTGCATGACACTTACTTTTCGATCACCAAGCATGGGATCGCCGAGTTCGCCAAGAATAAAAGCCTCGACGTCATAATTAACGACCAAAGCTTTTTCAGTCGGATGTACATCAAGTGCGCCAGATCGTACCTTCCTAATTCGCGAAGAAACCAATGTTTTAACATCCTTCGAATATGTATGTTAGGAATGGCCAGGCAAGCACGTCACATCTAACGTCAGTGTATAATTACCTTTTCAGGAACTTAGCCTCGTCCATTCTGGTCACAGAAGTCTCTAAACTTGACACCCTTCAGAGGGTCGCAAACTTGTCTTTTCCGTTGACTTCGATAATTTTGGTGATGTCTTTTATTTAAAAACACAATGGAAAAATTTACGAATGATCATTGCGTTTTCAGTATACCAAGACAGCCGTGAACGCAGTCAGTTTACTACACTGTTGTTTTCTATCAATATGTCTCGTCGGACGTAGGACAAGATGTCATCGTGATCGCAGACTATATAACCTATATAAAAAAACCAACTCCACATCTTCCTTTAATAATGTATATCGTATGAAATTAATTCATTCTATTGTCCATTTCCGTAAAATTTGGCGGTAAATTAGATTTCATTGTGTATACAGTACAATTTATATACCGTATAGGCTTAAGAGATGAAGTTGAGTGACTCGCGAGACTTGGTTTGCAACATAACCTCTATTTGTGATCGATTATAAAGAAACATAAACCGCCAGTTTCGATTTACCCGGCGATGAGCCGGTCATCTGTATTAGGCATGTTATATTGATTTAACAAGATTGTGTATATCTGTCATACTGTAGTTTAATAACACTAGGCGTAAGATGGAATTTGCTATAAGAACATCGTTATCATAATTAAACGCAATTGCATGGACTTGCGAAGTCGTCTGGAAATGTGATATATTGTAATACGATCCGTTGTTTGGCATGTGATAATAGTATTACCAATAATTTATTCACTTTAAGATATGAGTAATCAACAGCATGTAATCTACTTATATGGGCGAATGAAATTTATTTTTAATACAATATTTTGATAATAAATAGCAGGTTTCCTGAGAATACTGTCATAAGTTGAACATACGAGTTTTGGATTGACATTTTTATTATTGGTCATTAACATGACATTGAAGAAAATAATTGTTGATTGCGATGCTGGAACTGACGATGCGGTGGCATTGATAATATTGATCGCAGCTCACAAAGAAAAAAAAGTCATACTACGAGGAATTACCTGTGTCGGTGGAAATACTGATCTTGACAATGTCATTTGCAATGTCTATCGGACGCTTGAAGTCTGTAATGCATTGGATGTACGTTTGTATTATATACGTTAATTTTTGTTCAGTAGGTATTAAGAGGTCTTTTCTGAATAACTTACAGACGTTATCTTTGTCAATTAAGGAATTGAAAAATTAGTTTATTCTTAGAATAAAGGAAATCATTAATACAGATACCAGTGTACAGAGGAGCAAACTCACCGCTTTTGAATACAGAACATTCAAGGGTAATTCGTGACAATCCTTACCATGGACTTGATGGTTTGGGTGATGTTTTCACAGATAAACCAGATACAAGTAAATTACAAGCTGAACATGCGGTTTATGCTCTCCATAAAATAGTAACTGAAGAAACTGGTAAATCACAAATTCCAGAATCTAGTTTATTGATAATAAAAATATTCCTCGATACAAATAATACGAATTTCAGGAGAGATTTCATTACTGTGTTTGGCACCTTTGACTAACATAGCATTGGCGATGAAAATGTACCCAAACTTTGCTCATTCTTTAAAGGAAATCTATGTGATGGGTGGAAATTCAACTGGTAGAATAACTTTTCTGTCAGTGCGCCACATAAAATCGTATTTAGCTTTATTTGTTCATACGATTTACTTTTGTAGCCAGAGGAAATATAACGGCTCAGGCAGAATTCAACTTTTTTGCGGATCCTGAAAGTGCTCACATAGTTTTAGACAGTGTTGAAAAACCTTTCTTCTTGTTACCCTGGGAAACATGTTTGAGCTCCAATATTACACACGTAAGTTGAAATTTGAATAGAAACGTTGAAGTAAGCTAATATTAAATCGAAAATGTTCAAATTCGTTACAGGAGTGGAGGCAAGATGTTTTGGGTAGAAAAAATAGTTCAATCGTGAGATTTATGAATGCCATAGAAGCAGGACTTGATTCAAGGAAAACTTGTCAGCCCTATATGCCTTGCGACGAGCTCCTAGCAGCTATCATAGTGAGACCAGAAATTATCAAGGAGCAAGAGGAAGTACATGCCGATATAGAATTGAGCGGTAGCCGTACACGAGGTCAGGTTGTTCTCGATCACTTGAAATTTAGAAAGCCGAATGTACAACTGATTAAATCCTACAGTTCAGAACTGTTCAAAGAAGTTATGCTTTCGGCGATCGAGCAGCCTGTAATTCCGACTTTAGATTAAACACAAAACCATGACCACCGAAGATATATAAACTAATGGAATATTTTTATAATATTAAAGTAAATGTTTTCCAAATTTCAAACGCATTTTTTTCCATATTATTGGATTTAAAGATACATATTCTTAAATTCTAAATACTGTACAAGTTTCTCATTTTTCTCTGCTTGGAAAATAATCGTAGCAACAACCGCGATCTTGCATCATCGGAAGATTTAACTACCTCGCACGATTAAAAGAAAAATGCTGGAGTGTATATATATTTTTTCGAACGGTCGTCCACATTCATTCGCTCATTTCATTGTCCTTCTGATCCTTTTGCGATTCTTGAATTTGCTTTCTAGTCTCGCGATTAGATTCAAGCAATTCGACCAATTCGGCATGAACATTATCCCTCTTCGTCTCGATAAAATCGAGTATTGAATTGATCTGATCCAGTTGGGCGTTCAGAGCTTCGAATTCTGAAAGGGAAACATTGAGATTATTTTTATGTGCATTTCGGACTACGTCTGGATATTATGCCATGTCATGAATATACACAACGATAGGAAGCTTTCGATAACAAAATATGAAACCATGTTTCTCTTTCTATTTTGTAGTATTTGGTCAATAAGCTCGATCTAACACTCACGATAATTTCTGAGTTGTGATAATGATTAAAACTTTATGTAAGTAATCGAATATCTTTTTATTCCAAAACGAAATAACATTTGCACTTCTAATGAAAGCAACACATCTGTCAATGTTATTTTTCAGTCGCAGATGTCAAATTTATTGATAACGATTATTGCAAAAAGTTGAAAACTATCGAATACCTTGTTCGCTAGATTCTTCGGCCCCGCCATCAATTTCCGAGCCGTTTTCCTCGGCCTCATCCTCGTTTCGTTCTGGTTGTATAGCATTTAGGACCATCTTCTCATCTGCCATTGTGAGTTTCCTCGACGATCAGCTGACCGAATCTCTTGCCACGCCTCTCACGTACAATTTTCGAATGTTTCCTCTTTGACTAGTGAACTTGTTATCCAACCGATGGTACTCGATGAATATTTATTGATCACCAAAAAAACATTTACTACGTGAGAAGAGTTTTTTTAGGTTAAATTTCGTCAATGAAGAAATCTGGCAATTTTTTAGTATCGTATAAAGCTGATAACAGAAGCTCGTGATAAACTTCCCCCTCTCACTATTATTGAGCATAAGATATCTGCATTTTACTTCAGTGATGATATTTGTTTTGACTGGAGAACGTTTGCTCAGTCATTCTCAAGATACAATAGAAAAGTTTATCTCGCAAAATGACGATGAAGGATGGAAATCAAATAATGGCAGAAGCCCTCAAAGAACAAGTAATTATTAATGTTCATGAAACAATAAAATTTCTATTGAAGAAAATGATTCGATGTTTATTAAAAAAAATCAGGGCCTCAGCTATGTATTCGGTATCATGGGACACCCGGTGATTGAATTGGCATTGACCATGCAAGCTGCTGGTCTCAAATATTTGGGTTTTAGAAACGAACAAGCTGCTTGTTACGCTGCGCAAGCTTATGGATTCTTGACAAGTGAGTTATCATTTTTCACTTGTAATATGAACTGTATAGATGTAACCTTTGGAATTGTTATAATTGATCTTTGATCCATAAGGAAAACCGGCAATTGTTTTGTGCGTCTCGGGACCAGGACTTCTTCATGTTACTGGTGGAATGGCCAATGCCCAAGTCAACTGTTGGTACGAGTTTTAGTATGAAACTCATTTCCTTCCAAGCAAATACGAATGTTGATGAACACCATCGTTTTTATCTTTTAAGGCCTGTACTCGTTCTTGGTGGTTCTTGTCCCGAAGATCACGAGGGAATCGGTGGTTTTCAAGAATATCCACAGGTCGAAGCAAGTCGTCCTTACTGCAAATATGCGGCTAGACCACCTTCAGCTAGTCTCATCCCTCTTCACGTCGAAAAAGCCGTTCGTCTTGCTACATACGGCAGACCAGGAGCAACATATTTGGACCTACCCGCGACTCTATTGACTCAAAAAGTTCCTGAAGATCGTATTGTTAGAGTATCACCATGCCCGCCACCACCACTCACATTTCCATGCCCAAAGAACGTTCAAGATGCGGCAGATTTATTGTTCCAAGCCCGTCAGCCACTGGTCATTGTTGGCAAAGGTTTGTACAGTTCGCTTTGCGCCAAACTAAAAACATAATTTTATAAATCTTGGTTCATAGGTGCGGCTTATGCACGGGCTGAGAATGAGATTCGTAACCTTGTGAGATCCACGGGGCTTCCATTTTTGGCAACTCCAATGGGAAAAGGTGTTGTCTCAGACTTCGACGAACATAGCGTAAGCTCAGCAAGAACGGCAGCTTTGTTGCATGCTGATGTTATTTTACTTCTCGGTGCAAGGTTGAATTGGATGCTTCATTTTGGTCGTTCACCAAGATTTCAAAGTAATGTCAAAGTTATTCAGGTAATACCACAGTTATTACATTCGTTAATTGAAAAAAAAAAAACAAGAACAATTTTTAATTATTCTTTTTATCTCTTTAGATCGACATTTGTGCTGAGGAATTACATAATTCTGTACAATCTACAGTAGCGATTCAAGCAGATTTAGTACCCACGGTCGCTTCTTTGACAAATATACTCAAGAGAAAACAATTTGTGGTCAACAAGAATGATACGTGGTGGACACAATTAAGATTGGCCGGTGAAGCTAATAGAACAATGATCGAGGTACGTTTTACTCGTATGATAATATTAGTTTCGCTTTTTATTTTCTATGTTTCTTCATGTTCCATAGTTCTGGGAATTTTTATTGTATTTTTTATCAATCCTTAGCGCATGGCCTCGAACAAATCCATTCCCCTTAATTATTACACAGTCTTCAAACATATACAAGAGATAATTCCAAAAGACTGCATAATTTCGTCGGAAGGTGCAAACACGATGGATATAGGAAGAACAATTCTTATGAACATGAATCCTCGTCACAGACTCGATGCGGGTACATTTGGTACCATGGGGGTCGGTTTGGGATTTTCTATTGCAGCAGCGCTTTATTGCAAAGATACAGCACCTGATAAGCGAGTCATATGCATCGAGGGTGATAGTGCTTTTGGATTCTCGGGAATGGAGATTGAGACTATGTTCAGGTGAATTTTGTATTCTACGAAAGGATTTATCTTGAATTTGACTGTACATTACTGTAATCCTTAAAAATGTACATTTTTCAGATATAAATTGCCTATAATAATCATCATTGTAAATAATAATGGTATTTATGGAGGTCTTGACAACGAATCATTTCAACAAATACAATCAATGGGCGACCCGACTGAAGTGTATGTATTGTTGCCAATATTCGAAACCTATGATCGGATATGAGTTACTTATTTGTCACATTTTAATATAATGATTATCATAATGTATTTGGCAGAACACCACCACATTCGTTAACCGCCGAAACACATTATGAAAAAATGATGGAGATGTTTGGGAAAAAAGGATACCTCTGTAAAACAGTGGAAGAAATTCAACAAGCATTGAAAAGTGCTTTGCAGGTAATCGAAGTCAATATTGCCATTAAAATTAATGTCAAATTACAAAGCGCTGAGTCGGATATTTTGTTTCAGGTGAAAGACTCACCGAGCATAATAAATATCCTCATAGATCCACAGGCTGGACGCAAGGAACAGAAATTCAGCTGGTTGACTGAATCTAAGTTGTAGGCTCAGAGAGTTGTGGTTTTAGAATTTTATAAAATTTATTATTCTATGGAAAATGATAGCTGGCTCATGATTATGATTATTATGGATGAGCTTGTATAATAGAGTTCAATTTTTCTAAAATATCATCAGGGTTTAAGGGTATCGTAAAGTTTTCTGATTTATCCAGATTCTCCTCTACGTCAGTTCCTCCCTCGGTTTGCTTTTTTTTCGCATCTCTAGCAATACCAAATAATATCCTGTTAGTATCATTCGCTGCTGTGTTCAAACGGCCATTTTCACGTACCAAATCATTTATAAGCATCAGTTCTTTCTTACTGCAAGAAAATAATTGATCGTGTTTATCCTAACAAATTGTTTTGAAGCACAATCGTAGTATTAACCTACAAATATGACAATTTCTTACTCACATATTTACGGTAACATTGTTGATCAACGCCAGAGTCTTTTGAATTTCTATTTCAGTCTCAGATTCCGAATGTTGACTCATATTCTCTGAACGAATTAACAATTTGTAAATGTGACAAACAAGTTCGAACGTTCGTTCCCCACTTTTGGTGGTTTTGGCGGGCTCGCCGGGAACTAACCTCAATTCCTTAATTCCTTCGACAATTCGGGTTAGGTTAGAGCCCAGAATGCAAACAGAAGCAGAAGTCAAAAGATGTTTTTTGTAAGATTTGGAAAATAAACAAAACGATCAAGAATAATGATTTTGTGTCAATAGCATATATTCATGGTATGTTATTCCGAATTAATCCGAGAGGTTATTAAATTTGCCTCGAGATGGACCAAACATTGAGGGATATTCTTGTCAATGACGACCACCTTACTGGTAAATGTACACCTTATAAAATTAAGATCCTTCTTTTCTTTCGGACGTGTATTTATTTATCTTGAGTACCTCGTTTCTTGGCTTATCCAAACAATAGTTATAGAATAAACAATAAATTCATTATTCCAGAATCGAATATGAAACAGTTGATAGGAGAAAGCTCAGTCGACAATAAAACGTCTGAATTATTGTCTACTCTCTGTAATCTGATACCGAAAGTGGATGGTCAGTGGTATGCTCTTTATAAGGTACAATATACTACATTTCTTCAGATTACATATTTAAAAAATCGATTTTGTGAAATGACGATAAAAAAATCTGTTTACAGATAACAATTTTCATCAAATATCTATGTGGCCAGCAGCCTGAAGAATCTGTATGTTTGTTGCTGAAACAAATGAGTATTCTTAAATCTCTAAAAAGCTATACTTATATCGACAGTTATGGCAGCGATAAGGGAGCCAATATTAGAAACAATATTCAGCAGTTGCTGAATATTATTGAAGAAAAGAACAAATTTTATTTAGATGCTAAAGCAGATCAGTTGCTCCAAACTCTGAATTCCATTGACAATATAAACAGTGAAAAAATATTGGAAAAGCTCAGAGCGGACATCTCTGAATACAACACATACTTACCAGGTCCTATAACGTACGAAAAATATACTGGTGTGGATAAAAATCCAGATATCGATGGAATTCTCTATGGAAAACTTATAGAGAGGGTTGTTGATACTTTTGATGATAACTTTCCAATGATCAATGGAAAACTGGATTCTACAATCGAGCGTTTCATGGTCAGCGATGGTGCGACGTTTCCAATGTTTTATGAAAGTCTGTTTGTACTTATGGACTCTCTTAAGAGGTCAACGAACCAAAGAATTACAAACTCCATAATAGCTGTACTAGAGAAATTGATAAAAAGCGAGGCTTTATTTTCTGCCATAACAGATATTTCTAAACCCGATAAATATACAGCAGTAGAGCAGGAGGAGATGAACAGCAAATGGCAAAACTTCCTTCAAATAATCGTCTCATTGCCAAATAGAATAGCAAACAAGTTGGATGGCAAAGTCGCCGATTGTTTTTTACCAGACACCTTTACAAAAATAATAAGTGTACATGTTGTCAGGTCCATAGTATTTCTTAATTCCTGTCGAAAAAACATTGGTAACGATCCTAACGAAAAAATGCTGTCGATGCTGATAAGTAAAGTCGTGATAACTCTAGGAGCTCACAGATTGGATGCCTTGATTGATATAATGTCCGAATGGTGTTTCGAAAATGATGACAATATTCGAGACTTCATCAGAAATATTTTGCGTCATGTAGATAGACCAGCCATGGAGCCAATTGTCGTATTATTTCTTAAACGCAATGAACCAAGTAGCAGCATTGATAAAGTCTTTGAAAATTTCCTTGCTAATCCTTATTGGAAACATGTATTCTTGACAAAAATTCCCTTAATGTCTTACTACAAAAGTGATAATCTCATGAGCAACTTAATCTCATATTTGTCCACTAATGGAGAACGTATATTACCGGATCTTGTAATAAGATTGTTGGACATTTGGGGCGATAGAAGTGCTTTGAACCACACTTCGTTTGAGCAACACGAGTACATAAGTAAATTAATTCTGATGTCTTTGCGAAAGTTAAAGGGAACATTGACCAAACATGAAAAGGATACAATGAAGAGGCTTCTGTTCGCCGGTACGTCAGCTCATCTGGAATCAACGCAGAGTGAATTGAGAGGAATTGGCATGATCGTGGGTGAGATCGTGATCGAATTACTGAGCGATTCGGATGATGAACCAAAATTGAAGTACGATTATGACGGTATGCCTGAGAAGACTCGAGAGATGGTGGACAAGATGCGAGATCTTGGAAACGTTGAGAAAAGATCAGAGAATTCCTTGGAGAAGAAGAGAAACGTTGCTGTAGGAAAGATGGTATTCAAGAATGTAGGAGAACGAAAGAGTTACGAGTTGGGCATCGAGTGTGGAATTTTCCCAGAAATGCCAATGGAAACTTGCTCTTTTTCAATTCCATCAGACGACGTAAAACTGGAAACGAAAGTCTCCAATGCTGATCGACCAATCGTTCAAGTTCAATCGCAGGACGACGAAGATTTGGATAGTGACGACGATCTCGTACCTTACGACATGTCCAACGATACTGCGATATCCGAGAAACTCCGACCAACGTATTTGCGAGACTTGATGGAAAATTTGCTAAATTCACAATCTAACACCGATCCCAACATCTTCGCAGAGTCAATGAGAACGTCGGAAGAATTGATATTGTCTCAGTTACCGAAGGACGATTCTACCTTTGCCATTGAATTACTGGAAATTCTTGTTACACTGAGAAATCAGGTTTACGTTGAAAATTTCAAGTTGCTGAAATTCAAAGCTTGTGTAGCAATAGCAATCGTTCGTCCAAAGGAAGCTGCAAACTATTTGTGCAAGGAGTTTCATTCCAAGATTGGCACATATTCGATTCAAGACAGACTCTTCATTCTTGATGTATTGGGAGAATCCGCTAGAAGATTGTCCAAGATAGAAACAAAGCCAGAAGTGGATGATAGAACGTCACAAAATCGTGGCAAAAAATCAACAAGCAAACGAATATCTCTTGCTGTTGATACCAGCGCTAAGAGCAGGCATGAAACACTGTACGACGATGACTTTGAAGTATTGCCAAATTACAACGAGTCCACTATAGACTGGCAAGAGATAGTGAACAGAAGAATAGAGTCGAATACTCGACGTTTCGCTCATAAGGCAAAAACTCCTCGAACAACAATGAACAAGTTCAACGACGTTGCATCTTCATATTTCTATCCACTTCTGTATGGTTTTCGTCGCGAAGGAACTTGCATGTACAACACACCCAAGTCATTCGAGGATCAAGAGAATATTCTGTTGGTTAATTATCTCAAGACATTGTCGATTATAATGATAGCGGCTGAGAATTGTGTCATCGTGCCTAAAATTGCAAAGGAAATAATGGATCTTGCATGGTCATTGAGATATCATCAGCAGGCCAAAGTACGACTTTGCGTTATCGAGAATACTGCCTCGGTAGTAATAACACTGCCGAAAGAAAGTCTCACAGGGGAATTGATGGAATTGATCTACGAATTTAGAGCCTGGTTGGTAGATGTCTCGGACAATGGGATAAGAGGCGATCCGGACTCTGACTGTAGGAATCTTGGCAGGAATGTCATTGCGTTGATAGATTCAATGTTTACTTCGACCCTTCATGAATTATGATCGAATCTAATATCTAAAATCATCCCTTAGTTTGTCTCTGTGTAAATAAAAGAATGTAAAATAAAAAAACATTTATATCACTTGTATTAAAATTTTTCATACCTGGCTTTGATATATTTGAATCTACTGTAGGTAAAGCAGTTACCTTGCCTGTTAACTTACCGACCGCTGGTCAATACGTTTCCGGTATATCGATCGAGCTGATCCATAGAATTTTTAGTTGAAAAATGCACTACTTCGATGGCACTTTACCAATTCCGTTCGCCACTGCTGGAACAGTACATCGTAACAAAAAAAATCAGCAGCACCAAAAACATCGTACAAAATTGAAAAAAAAAAGACGAGAATAAAGAGAAAAGAAATGAAAAGCTAACGTGTTGTAAGGGTGCGCGCGCGAGAAGCGCTGAAGTGAAGATCGTGTGAAAATCGTATCATAAGTTTATAAAGAAATCGGGCGAGTGCCGTGAGACGTCGCGAGAATACACGGCCGATTGCATCGTGCGTCTGTGTGTTATGGTTAACTTTTGTCAAATCACGTACAGGTTTTGCCAAATGATTGTTCGCTGTATCGTTCCGAGTTACGATTACACTCCCGTCATTTCTGTCAGCTGATGAACTCGTAACTGCGCGCTCTCCAGCAATCTTATTTTAGTTTATTATTTTTTCTCCAATCCCATTTGGCCCTTGCATCCAAGGATATATCGTCGACGTAATCTTTTGGCAATGGCAGATAACGCTCTGGGCGAGCTCAGCGGCGAACAAACGGAGAAAGTTCTTCAATTCCAGGTTAATCCTGATGCTACTATAAAATGCTCCCTTTTCTTCTTGTACCTCCCCCCACTCCCCGTCCCTCAGGATCTCTTACTATGATTAGAAGTGATACAAATTCTTTGTTCGGTTTTTCTAGGATCTGACAGGTATAGAGGATCTATCCATCTGCCGCGATGTATTGCAGAGACACAATTGGAATTTGGAAGTCGCTGTTCAGGTAAATAGTTGTTCTCCGTGTTAGATAGGTACCATTGCGGAAGTTACAATATTTCATAATAATTTTGTTCTTGTTTCTATCAATTTTAGGAACAGCTCAATCTTTATGAAGGCCGACCCTCCATGTACGCCCAAGATTCACGGTCCAGACCTCCAGCGGTCGTTGATGACATGGCATCGAGAATATACTTCAGCCCACCTGGCAGTTCTGGGAACGGAGGTGGTTTTCTGTCGTTCGTATTCTCCATGTGCTACAATTTTGTGACAAGTATTTTGCACTTGGTATTTGCGGTATTTAGGTCAGACGTAAGGCCAGGTAAGCGCATATTCTTTGATCTGTTAAAGTTACTACCTCAAGAGTAGTTTTCTTTGTTTTATTTGTAAGAATACATATTCATTCATTGTGGTTTTCGTTTTATTTTCAAATCCAAGTCGCTTCGGATCCTGTGGAGGATGTCATGAATTTTATTAGATCGTACGAGGAGAAATATGGTAAGAGCCATCCAGTATGTTACCAAGGCTCGTACAGTCAAGCTCTGTCCGATGCTAAACAAGAACTTCGATTCCTTCTTGTGTATTTGCACAAAGATGAGGCACAAGATATTGATCAATGGTGCAGGTAAAAATTTGTTGCAAAGTTTGATATGGATGGGTGGATGCAGAAGTTGATAAATTAGATGTAAATTCGATGAGTAATGATCATATATTGAAATAGGAATATCTTGGGAAGTCCTGAAGTAATAAGGTATATTAATACTCATACCCTATTTTGGGCATGCAACGTACAATCTGGCGAGGGCTACAAAGTCGCTGAAGCATTAAAGTCTGGTACTTATCCTTTTCTGGCTGTAATTGTTCTGAAGGATAACAGAATGACCATAGTTGGGCGGTATGTAAATAAAATTTCCCGAATATGACAAAAATTATTACTATGATAATAAATGCGAGCGTTCTTTTAGAATGGAGGGAATACCATCATCTTCTGAGCTTATAACGCGATTAGGAACGATCATAGAGAACAACGAAATTAGCTTGATCCAAGCTCGTCAAGATAGGTGAGTGCAAAATATCTGTAAAATATATTAATATGATGAAACGTGTATAAAGTAAACGGTAAATTACTTATTAATTAAAGAGCTGAACGAAGTGCTGCTCAGTCACTAAGACAGCAGCAAGATCAAGCGTATGAAGAATCACTGCGAGCTGATCAAGAGAAAGATCGCAAACGAGAGGAAGAGCGCCGTGCACGTGAAGAACAAGAGGCTAGAGAAAAGGAGGAATTGAATGCTCAGGAAATGGAGATTCAGCGCATAAAAATCGTGAAAGAGATGACGATGAGAGTAGTACCTTTGGAACCCGAATCGACAAATCCCAATGCTTGTCATCTTCAAATCAAGCTGGGAGAGCGTACCGTAAAACGACGTTTTCTCATGTCCGACACAATCGAGGTAAGTTCGACTCTTTCTTTAAACCTTTGAATTTTATTATGTTTTCGTGAAATTAAAACAATAAAAAAATCTCATTTTCTTAGGACGTGTACCACTGGATCTTTAGTCAACCAGACTCACCAGCAAACTTTGAAATAACAATGAGCTATCCAAAGAGGATTCTCTATCCAACCGATCAGATAGTTAGCCTCTCAAAAGCTGGTCTTACGCACAGAGAAGTTCTTCATATAAACGATTTAGACGATTAACCTTGACTTCACACGTTGAACACACGAAGCCAAGTATCATTCCGAAGGGATCGATACGACACTGTCGACAAGAGAACATTTATTGAAAGATATATATATATATATGTTTATATATATATATTATATATATTTGATACATCCTAATATTTTATGTGATGCGTAGTTGGTTAATTGAAGGGAGGGGCTGAAAAAAGGCAGAAATATCAAATATATTGACATGATCGGAGATCAGCCTCGTCGATAATTAAAAAAAAAATGTTTAGAAACGATTCTTTGTTGAAAAAGTGAAATGCGTTCTTATTCTTTTATACCGAATTGAAAATGAAATACCCTGATCAACGGAGTATCGAAGAACGTGCATTATACAGAATTAAATTACACGTCAGTTTGAAAATAACATTATTAAAAAACAAAGATGATAATACTTTGCCGCCGATTCGGTCCCACCGAATGTGCATTAATCATCTTCGCCCTTCAACTTTCAATCAGTTTTAGTGTAAACTTTTTGGTAGTTGAAGTCAATTAACAAACAAAATAATAATGATTATTTATTGAAGATAAAATTTCGTGAAAGAGCATGGTTCCTAGAAACGTGAGCCGGAATTGCAAATAATTGATCACGAAAAGACACGAAGAAAATCAAGAAAAAGAATGGTGGTTGCTGGAGACTCGATTGCATTTTCATCGGGCGAGCTTATAGAACTGTAGTTGATTCTACAGGGATTCATACATTCAACGATGCATGTATAAATACGATCGCCTATTTTCCATAACTACGAAATATTTGTACATCTCAAGTTTAAGCATTAAACAACATCGCACCCCTGTCGGATCGTACATAAGTTATGATGAACGAATAATGAAGAAGAAAAAATGCAAACGAAATAAAGAGGACACTTACATCACTCAATGGATCGCCTATGGAGAGAGAGAAACTGTACGGATAGTCAAGTATGATTAAAACGTTATGACAATTTGTGTGAAACAGGCGTAATCGGTTCATAGATTTACATTGTGATAGGGAATTCACGTGTACGTTTATACATATGCGTTGTCTGAAATATCGCATTTTTGTATCAAGTTTTTTATGCACACCGTAACTGGTGAACCGTATGAAAGATAAGCAAATTGACAACTGGAAGGATACGTTATGACAATTTATTTCCTGCTTTATGAAAGAATACAAAATGGAAAAACTCGTTAAGTCAAGCATTTGCAGAATACTGAGAAAAAGAAATACATAGGAAGTTAGCAATCGAATGCGTTGCTAGCATTTAAAAAAGAAAATCATCTTATCGAGCATAAAACGTAGAGAGTAACATTGAAATTGAGAAAAGGTTACTCTTAGACTAGTTTGTGTTCGACTATTGAAAACACTATAAATCCAAAATATTCTCAATCTCTGCCGTTTTGCAATAACGATTATTGAGTTTTTGTAGTTTCTTTTCCATCACATTTTTGCGTTGAATATGACATGTAAATATTTTGAGCACATAGCGTATATTGTGTATTCCACTGAGTGAGCTCATAATTAACCATTCGATTGGCTCGATTAATTTAGGAACGTACTTGTAGATAAATTTTCGCCCAATTTAGAACGCCTGACAAAAATAGCTGCGAATATAATGATTATTCGTGGAAGAGCTATTTCTATAAGCAGCCTGTGTATTGAAACGATTAATTCAGAATCTAAAACAAATAGCACATAGCAACTTTGTAATATTGACAAAAGAAATCTGGGAAGTGTGATACATGAAAAATATCCTCTGGTACTTCTAGTCTTACCAAAGGCGAATGAGTTTGATTAATTTCTAGTAAAACAAAAAGGCATCGATCTTGTGTCTTGATCGAATGACCTTGTTTACAATACTGTATCGTAATAAAAACAAAAAAAACGAAAAATATATATCATAGGTGGATGGTTTATGACAGAAAGTTGTCTAGAAAATATTTCAATTTGGTACACTTAATTTATTGCTTCGGTGCGAAAAAACCTTTGTAAATTTGTATTAAAATAAGCTTGAAGCGATCTTAAAATTGGAATTGATTTATCAAATTGGCCGCACGAGACAAAACACAAAACAAATTGTATTTCTACGTTAATCTTTCTTTGTTTTTGTGACAAAATTTCGAGTGGATCGTGGATGGAATGATTATGATTTTGTTTGAGTCGAGCCATTGGCAAGACCAAAACATATTTTTTTTCCACGTAGCTTCATAAATATTTTTCGAAATGTTTATTTATCAAGTTGCATTCGTGGTCATACTATGTGGTATTTTTGGAATAACGTATTCTCTACCCTCGTGAGTATAACAAGGAATAGGCCTAATTGACAAATAGCGAATGACTTAGAAATGATCCACAAAATCTGACTAATGTTTTTAACAGATTCCACTCGACGATAGGACTACCGGAATTTATGCACAGGACATCGCTGGTACAATTTCCTCAATCGGGCATCATGGGTGACAATGAAGTTGCGATGGTAGCGTCTACTCGATCCTTGGATGTTTCCTGCGAAGGTATAGAAGAAGTTGATGTAACGACTGGACGATTGAGAGATGAACAATATCAGTTAGACGCAAGGATTATCGATCAAAAGATCAGAGACGCGAATCAAATTGGTATAAAACAATATAAATTAAAGATTATTTTGTCAAACGTACCACTGGAACATTATGTGTATTTTGCCACTTTATACAGGCCTCGTTACGGATTCTCTGTGGCCCAATGGCACACAAAAACTAATTAAAAATATGTTGGACGTCTCGAAACCTGAAGATCAGAAGATAAACACAAATATGATATTCAACATGATTGAGTATGAAACATTCAAAGAAGCAATGGCTGCACTTAAAAGTCAAATGGAACTCAAAGAGGCTGCGAGAAATACAACAACGAACATGCGGTACAAAACTTGCACGGAATAGTAACATTTTGACTGTCTATTTGATAATAATTAATTAGTAAGTTGACATCTAATGAATTACAAATCTTTGTTAACTTACGAATTGTATAGTGGCCAGCAGCATGATCCAAACAACCAAGAGGACAATTTTGTGGCACAGGATCGGAAAGCTGATTGACGATTTTGAAAAATTCAAGTTAAGGATGATGAAAATAATATGTATCAAGGCTGATTCAGTTATAATACATAATGAAGAAGACAATCAAATTTATCAATAAACAAATAATTGTATACATACCCTGTGCTATTCCTTCTGCTCTCCAGGCCGATCAGTTAGATACCTTAGATACCGAAGTTATAGGTTATAGACGGCATTTCTGTCACGTGACATGATGCAAATGGCGGCGATACTTTGATCACAAACCCTGTGTGTACAAATTTCTATGATTTTTGTGTACCACAGATTGTCAATAATAATTACGTTCATTTGCAAGCTTGTGAATAATAGTATATGGAATTTTCATATGAGTTAAATAGAAAACTTGTGTACCGGATTAAACGAAAAAGGTGTTAAAGAACGTGTAGGGTTAAACCCAGGGTGTTATAAAGATGGTGGTAGTGTGCAAGTATTTTCAACAGGGGACGTGTCGTTACGGACAGTACTGCCGATTTCAACATATCAACAACTTTGGTAACAAAAATAGAAACATCCTTTTATCATATTTGACATTGGTTACATGTTTAACTTTTGATCCTAATTCATGAAAATTAAAATTTGGTACAGGGGCGAATCAGGGGAACAACAATAAACAATTTGTGGAAGGGAAGAACCTTGTGTGAGTATCTCGTGGGTTGACACAGTAATTCGTGAGAATGAAATATTGTTTGATTTCTCAGGCTAGGAGTTGCTGAGGAAGTTCTCGCTGCAGAAAGAGGCGGACAATGGCTTCTCTCCTGTTTTGGACCATTGAAGGAGCAACCATGTATTCCAGGAATGGACGACGTTTCACCGGAAGAAGTTCGTTGGGAGATGTACCAGGCGCAGAAAAATGGGACAGTGGATCAGACAGTTCGTTTTAAATATTTATGCAAGTTCGTTTAACTATACAATAATACTTGTCAATCAGTACAAAATATATTTGTTTACAACAGAAACTACAGTTTCAACAATTATGCCAAACTATGACAGCAAAACGTGAAGCTCTAAAAAACCCAACTCATGAGACCGCAGCTATGTTGGTGAGTGCAAAAGTGTTCTTTTTCCATACATAATGGATGTTTAAGTTGACCATAGGATAACTATTTCTAGGAGAAGTTGCAAAAGACCAACCGAGACAGTACGTTCGGTGGAAAGGCTAATTTTGCGCTTTCAACTCCTCAAATGGCACAATCGGGAAATACTACTTCCAGTTCCAATGTTTTTGGGCAAACATCTTTTGGTGCGACGGCTAATCCATTTGGCAGTGGTTTCAATGCAACGGGTGGTACAACATCATCGATCTTTGGTCGCACTAGTACGGGTAACACGTCGGTATTTGGTGCAAAGCCATCATTCGGTGGAACTTCCGTATTTGGTGGTCAATCTACTACTAATTCTGTATTTGGAGGAGGAACCAATAAGGCTGGCAACACAGGCCCTTTTGGTGCTAATCAGAACAGCATGCAGACATTCGCAACGGCAAATTCAACGAGTAATTCCGTTTTCGGTGGCGGGACGGCACAACCAGTATTTGCCCAATCAACAAGTTTCGGTTCAACGAGTCAAGCTAATAGTCCATTTTCTATGGCACAATCCGGTCAATCAACGACGTCGGTATTCGGTACGACAACGACAGCGACTAACAGCCCGTTTGGGAGTCCATCCGCATCACTGTTTGGAGCTGCAAGCAATTCGCCAGGGGTCTTTGGAAATTCGGGGAACGTACAATCGAGTAATTCGATATTTGGTGGATCGACTGGAACACCGACAAGCTCAACGATAGGCTCGACATCGATATTCGTTCAACCTAAGAATACAGCAGCTTTCGGAGGAGCTCCCGTTTTCGGATCGACGGGAGGATTCGGAAATACTCAGGGTGGAGGTTTGATGTTCGGAGGTCAGGCTACGTTTGAAAACGCAGCACTACCAGCGAACAATGTTTTTGGGAGTGCGAATGCACAGTCTACAACTTTCGGGGCAAACGCGCAAACGACGAATAGTTTTGGAGCTCTTGCTGCTCCAAGCTCAACGCCTTTCGGCACTCCTGTAGCGACGACGAGTACCACACCTTTTGGAGCTCAAAGTAGTCCATTTGGTACAGTGACAACTTCACCGTTCGCCAGAAGTTCAACTTTTGGAGGTTCGATGCAATCTCCCGACAGCGGGTCAACATTTGGTGGAGCAGCCCCCAGTGGCGAATCACCTTTTGCTTCGCAAACTGGCACTAGTGCTTTTGGAGCTGTTGTACCACCTGTTTCTCAGCCTTTTGGAACTCCAGCTTTTGGCAACACACCGAGCACTCCGTTTGCTTCGACGACAAGCACGGCGACTACGAGTAATCCATTCGCTCCTCGTTCACAGCAACAAATGAACTCTCCTTTTGGCGTTGCAGCGACGACGACATCATCGGGAGGACCTTTCGGGCAATCGAATTATGGTTCTATAACGACGGCGGTAATAATTGACGAAACATCCTATACACCAGAGGGACAGTTGACCGATGACGAGAAATCTTTGTACTTATCGGAGCAATTTGTGCTTGGTAAGATACCTCTAAAACCACCGACCATAGAACTACGATGAGCTCTTTGTTTTTTTTTACTAAAAAATAATAGTGCGCTGTGATATTGTACCTGTATGCAAATCTTGATGAAGATTGTGCAGTTGTACCGAAGAAGACATTTAATCCTGGTTGTTTTCCTGACTTTGTGACCAAGGTTGACTAATTTTACTCATTCAGTCGCAGGGAATCTCTTGTTAATATTTCTTTATAAAATAAATGGCTCTTGACACGAATTTGTTTATTGGCAGCCACAGTTGCAACTCGAATATATTATGTCTCATGACGATGCAAGGTCGGTAGTTTATATGACAGAATTATAAATATAACAGTGAGCTATTTCGTATGCGGTCGTCCCTTGGCTTTTTCACGCGCACAGTGAGCGTGACTGTGAGCCCGTAGACAATTGAACACTTTATTATTGAGTCTTGCATCGAAACCACCAGTGTCACCGGTTTGTATACCAGGTGGGAATTCGAGAACTCTGCAAGCATTTATTCTCGATGACATAAGTATATCGTGTTTCGTTACGATTTCCGGACCATCCCCTATTTTTTTGTAACCGCAACGCTTTATGTCGGCGTACTCTTTCTCGATACTCTGCAATTAATAATTATACCATTGAATTTCGTTGAAACCAATTGCAGTGTTGATGGAAAACTTACGACGAATCTGTCCAAGTCCTTTTCTTCATCGATCAAGATTTTTTCTTCAGGTTCCATCATTGCTCCAGCTCGATAATTTGAGTATGAAATATTGACTACAAGTAAACGTGTGATATAGACATGATACTACATCTAATTATCTTCGTTACTGTAATAGGTATATAGTACGATTACCTTTTGAAGCACCATTGAATTTTTCTTCCGCTCTCTTCAGCATCAAATCATGTTCTCTGTTATACTGATTTTGGAGCAACTGCGCAATTACCGCATCACTGTCAGTACCGTCTAATATACACTCCTGGTCCTCGTCTGGAAGTTCTTCCGGAATCTCTGGCTTCGCATATTTTTTAAATTCCCTATATCAATGACGTTTTTATTAACTTTTATTGTACATGGTTTTAATGTTACAACAATGGAATGTCAATGTACTTTTCTTGTTGACTTTTTATCAACTCTTCAGCCTCAATCTCTTGAAAGCTCACGTTCTCAGTGTCCAGCTGTACCTTTGCCCATGGTGACGTCATTTCTACCAAATATTATAAAAGTTACCCAGAAATTAGAATACTTTTTCCATTGTGATGCAAGATTGTGCAACAAAGGAAAATAAGATTCGGCAGTTTACAGGTTGTAAAATGGGGAATAGTTGTGATTTTCATTGAAAGGAATTTTTTTTTATTCCATAAGCATTTTATAGAAAGAAATACGAAATAATCTGGAACTGATATTGATTGTTCTAACTGTCAATATTCGAAAGCCATTCCAGTTATTTTTTATTAAAAGTTCAACAGCAATAATAATATTCGACCGAGAAACTCACCGTTATTTTTTGATCCCGGATGACACGATGGGCTAAAGAAGGGTCGTATAAAAGTAAAGGAACGGAAAAATAAATTTTCGTGGCTACACAGAAATGAAAAATAAGTACTGTAGCTACTACGATTGTAAAATAATCTGACGAGGTGTAAAGTCACTGAGAAAATATAACACCCCCCACCACTCTACTATTCACTGGATTATTGCGCCGACAGCGCTACCAGTGTCAATCAGTGGAAACATAATTTTACAGTATTTTAAATCACGGTGGAAATCAACACTCTTCTACTCTCGAACTTATTGCTAGTGATTCGAACCATGAAAACGTATTCAACGTATTCTACCGCAGGAGGCTTGAGTTCGTTTCTTTTTACAGTAGATAAGGATAAGATAAAGCTATAAAATCGGAGGGTTAAGGAAAAACATTATCAGCTATTCTCCCCGATTCGAGGAATGATTATAAATCATTGATTTTACATTTACAATCTATAATCAAGAGTCGATATATATAATGGTATTCTGTGTATGTTTAACTCGTTGTTTCTATTTCACCTAGATAAATTTGTTTATCGCTGGACCCTGAGCAAACTGCAAAATAAAATTTTTAAAAGTGATTAGTTTCATAGACAAATTCAAAGTAGAATTTACTGAATATTTAATACATTACCTATGGGCTCCTTAGGGTGAAAATCAACATCATTCACAGAACCATTATGTCCTGGTAGTTTGTAGAGAATTCTTCGTGTAGTTGTGTCCCATATATAGTGAAAACGATCCGAAGAACCGGATGATACTTTGCTACCATCAGGTGCCCATGCGCATCTCAAAAGATTCTGAATATAGAAATAATTACAAATAATACTATATTGGAATACTCGAAATAAAAATATCGTATAGCGAACCTTTTCGAAATTGTGCTGATGTCCAGAGAGAATCTTCACGCATCGTTCATAAGGTGCAAATGGCCTTACGTCCCATATTCTCAGTGTGTTATCCATAGCATTTGAAAGAATGTACGAACCATCAGGACTTAGGCTTAAACCAGTAACAGTATCGGAGTGTCCCTTAAGTTTATATAAAACAGCATTTTTTCTGAGATCCCACACCTTGATGTCATTGTCGACCCCACCGCTTATGACTTGCTCTGCTGTGTCATTGAATGTAGTCGAAGTTACCTATGCCGATAAAAAGAATAAAGATATTAAATTATTTTATAACTACATAAAAAGTCAACATATTTATATAAAAATCAGTCGCCGAACAAGATTATTATATTTTTGAATAAACGAGCCATCCATGCCTGATAAGTATTGTTGAGTGTGTAACACTGTCCACGTTTTCTTGGATCCCACACTCTTATTGTACTGTCATCACTTCCTGAGCAAAGTAGCGTCGGTCCTCTTCTAGCTCCCGACACAGAATTGACAAATGATGTATGACCTTTAAGTTTCTTGATTCTTGTTCCAGCAGCGAGATCCCAAAGACCCAAAGTTGTGTCTGTGCTGGCTGTGTATATGTTACTTCCATCAGGACTGAAATGCATCTCCATAACTGATCCACTGTGCCCAGACATGGCAGAAATGTTTTCACATTCTCCATAAACATTCCATATGACTGAAAGATTTTGAGTTATTAATATTAAACAAATGATATTTTTTCTCATTTAAACTGACGATTGGCTACTTACAAATTTGTCTATCGAATCCTGTTGAGGCGAGATATTGTCCCTCTGGATGAAATTCCAGTGCGAAAATGTCACCTTGGTGGCCCTCGAGGAGCATGATCGGGGCCATCATGGATGATGTCCTCGGCGGGCCCTTTAGGAAAATAATCGAAGAAAATGGTCTTTTATTTACAGTTCAATGTTGATAGGAAGGAGGAAACATTTCTTTGTAGGTTACTCACACTCTGGATGACGGCTTTCTCTCTGCTGCTAAAAACTACTTCATTTTTGGTCCTCTTCGACGCTGGCACAAGGGCAAGGATATCATCGCCCTTTCTTTTGTCCAAAGCAGGCATTTTGCTTAACAATTAATACTTTGTTGTCAAGAAAACGTAGATAAATGCGTATAAACAGCACGCCAAAATGACAAAAGATACAATGAACGTAGTTGGCGTTTTCGCCACTACGAGGCCAATCTAACGCCACCAAAAAATGAGTTCGAAATATGATTGGTAGCACTGTGACGTGAAGATCGCAGACAGTGGCCGGTTGGCTGTCACAAATTGTTTACGTTACAAATCGGCCCGTTTAAAATAAGTGATGCTTCTTTTACTCCAAATTCGAATAATTTTATCGTTTTAATCGGTCAGTAGTGATAAGAGTTATCGGTGCATCGAAATGGTGCGTTACGTGGCTCTGAAGGGACTCTATGAGCTCGACAAAACGATCGGTTGCGGTGGTTTTGCCAAAGTCAAGCTCGGCACTCATGTCGCTACCGGTGAAAAGGTCGCGGTTAAGATTATGGAAAAAGCAGCATTGGGCGTGAGTTACATATCATGGATATTGGGTTAATCCCATAGGGATTATCACTTTTATGCTCATAACTTTTAATTCTAGGATGATTTGCCACGAGTTAAACTCGAGGTTGAAGCCCTCAAGACCCTGTTGCATCAACACATATGCAAGCTGTATCAAGTTATTGAGACAGAGAGTCATTATTTCATGGTAATTGAACATTGTTCCGGAGGTGAACTTTTTGATCACATTGGTCAGTATTTGTTTCTTACGGATCAACATTCGGTATGAATAAGTATTGTAGGCAATAAACAGCACGAAAATGTTTGTTTTTTGTATAGTGGAGAAGAATCGACTGACGGAATCTGAATCCCGAAAGTTCTTCAGGCAAATTGTATCGGCAGTCGCTTATCTGCACAGTTTGGGTTATGCTCACAGAGATTTAAAACCGGTAAGGGTCATTATCGGATGATTTTTATTACTGCAAAATTTCTAATAATGGGATATCTTCTGCTATTAGGAAAACGTTTTGTTGGACAGAGAACAAAATTTGAAATTGATAGATTTTGGTCTGTGCGCAAAGCCCAAGGGAGGTATGCAAGCACATCTCTACACATCCTGTGGCTCACCGACCTACGCTGCTCCCGAATTAATACTGGGCAAAAAATATTTAGGTAGGAGCTTGAAATTTTGTTGAACATATACGAAAAAAAGGGACATGCGTGTAAATGGATCTTTTTCTTTGTCACTAGGGTCTGAGGTTGACATTTGGAGCATGGGAGTTCTCCTATATGCTCTCCTGTGTGGTTTTCTTCCCTTTGACGACAATAGCATAGAGAACTTGTATAGAAAAATACTTGTAAGTTGCTAATCCTGAAAACTAAATCGATACGAAGTTATTAATGGTTTTATCTCAAAGTAATTGTTCTTTTTAGAGTGGAAAATACGACGAGCCAAGCTGGCTGTCCAGTAGCAGTAAAAGAATAATTCGTGCAATGCTCCAAACAGACCCAAAAAAGAGAATCACGATTGATGAATTGTGCAATCATCCTTGGGTTACGTCAGGATTTCTCAATCCAGTTACTTTTACAAAAAAGACAAATGTAATGAGTCATCGTGATTTTACGAGCTATTTTCCTTTGCTAATCTTTCATGTCCACTAGAAACTAACACTAATAATCAAGCCGAGAAATACCAAATAAAAATCTCACGTTTTGTCACTCTCGATCACAGTTTGACAGGGATGACGAGGTGCTGAGTACCATGTCGGCAATATGTGGCGAGGAGAACGAAGAAATATGGAAAACATTAATGAAAAGTGCTCGAACGGACTACCGAACAGCCACGTATTTGTTGCTGCTGGACAGAAAAATTCGAGGCTTGTCTCTAAGAATATCGTCCGCTTCAAAGTCGCACATTAAACAGACAGTAGTGAGTTGAGCATTTTTATCAGCCCAAATTTATAGCATTTCACGATTTGAAATGGCACTTTCTTTTAGTATGAGAGAAACATCAACAATTTCATCACTGAACTTGATCAATCTCCGAGAAGCAAAGTGCCCAGAAGATCTAATGTGAATGAGATAACGTATAATCTGCTACCAACAACACCGGACAATGGTAAGAAGTTGCACTGAATTTTCTACTTCCATGAGGGAACGAAATTATTTTTACCATTTCCGTTTTATTCCTTTTATTTTTAGTCGACAACATTCACGGAGACAATTTCACGGAACCAAACGTACCTGGCCGAAAGAGATTGCGCAGTAGAGATCCGGACGATGTATTTTCCCCTGGTAAGTTTGTAATGTATTCTTCGTATGTAATTAAAGTCAAGCGGGTTGTATCGCGTCGCACTAAGTGGGCAAAGTAGCCAACCAAACTAGTTAGAAACTTTTAAAGTGGATAGAAGAAGGGCCATGGGACAAAGGAGTCCTCTAGCCATCTTGTTTCAGGCATCTAATTATCGCCTTGATAAGAGTCGAAACTTTTGAACACCCATAATTTCGCGGCATAGAAATCCCTAAGCTTCACTTTAATTGTCTCAACTTACACTACGAAGAGAATGTTGGATGAGTGTAACTTCGTTTCGTTTGTTGCAGTACCAGCAAAAAAATCGGTGGAGAAGAGCAGACAACCAAGAACTCCTACAACGACAGAGAGAGTGACTGTGAAGTAAGAATACAGCAAAAGTGTTGCGTTCTCATTTTTTTCTTTTATACGCATAAAGAAAAAAGCGATAAAACAAATTCTTTGACAATGTGAGGTTGACGTCGTTTAAACATTGTTTGAAAAATAGATCTCAATCCTCGACGCCAGGTAGCGCTAGAAAAGTAATGATGGGCCTGGAGAGAGGTTTAAATCGAGTACGATGCGTTCTGACGCCAAAGCGTCGCACGAAAACTGAGGAAAACAATACCGATCAGCCAAACCTGCTTTCGGGCAAGGTGCGTGCATGTTCTACGTTCACGATCATTTTATTTTCTTCGTTATTTTCGCAATGTAGAAAATACCCGTTTATTAATATAATTGTTCAGGGACTCTGCAATGTCTCGTCAACGTCCAGTGACTGTCCGGAATACGTTCTTTTGCAACTCCGCCGTGCGCTTCATCGCAAGGGAATAATATGCCGCAGGAAGGGGTAAATTTTATTCGCAGTATGAAAGCAAGAGGATTCTTGAGAAGTAACATTAAAATATATAATAAACGACTAAATTTGAAAATACAGATTCATCCTTCAAGGCGAAACGGAATCTCTCGACACGGAAAATATTAAAGAGAGCACGAGGCCATTCACCTCGACGAGAAAAGCTTGCTCCTTCGAGTTGGAGGTTTGCCTTCTTGAGGGAATATCAGACGTCAAGCCGATGGTTGGCATACGTCGCAAACGACTCAAGGGTGATGCTTGGGTATACAAACGCGTTTGCGAAGAAGTTCTCGCCTTGGCAGCAGAGGGTGTGCCACCAGAATCCGAAACTAATGCTGAATCCAAATGTCTCATTTGATCTCAGCCTCAAAACTGCGAGTAGATGTGACATTTTTTATTCGAATGGCCATCCACCGATGTGTTCGGTTTAGCGTCGTTAAGGCAGCTTTGTAAAGCAACGTTAAGAGTTAAAGGATGAACGAACAATGGTACTAAAACATTTATATTCATTATGCAATTGAGACAAGTATTTTCAACATATTTTTGTAACAGTAACTTTAAACGTGTATGTCCGTTTTTTGAAAACCTTATGTTGACATTGCGATCTTCGCGAGAGATTATCGATTCATATAATACGTATTATCCAATAATCGTGAAATAATTTATAATAATCGATCGAGTGATCTTATTCACTTTCAAAACATCACAAAGTCTTTACGGCTTTTCCGACTTGATCGTAGGGGTTGTATATGTATACCGGTGATTCGCAAAATAGAAATAGGGTCCTGGAAATAAAATCTAACATTTCTGATAGATAAGTCGACGAGAATTTCCTTTCTGTTTGATCTTTTTTTTTGTTTAAATATCTTCGAACCTAGAATTTTATACGCCAGGTGTACGAGTAAGATATATCCCTTCGCCTTCTCGACCAAAGATCGTTTCAAAAGCCCTTGTCGGTGTTCAGTTTACTCAGAAAGGTTTCAAAATTGTTCGGGGAACAAAGAGAATTTTCTCGCTAAAGAATTTTAGAACGAAAGAAAGTACAAAAAAAAGGAGACAAATAACGATCGGGCTGCCCGAGTTGCGCGAAAGTGCGGTACGAAAAAGAGCTTGTGCTTGGTCGAGAATGTATTATATGTAAAACTTTCCGTTTCTTCTAGTTTATATCGCGGATATAAAGATATCGGCGCGGCTCGTTTGAACGAGATACGTCCATAACGCGAGATGTTAGTGGGCCCGATCGTTGGGAGAGACGAAGAGCAGGTCGAGGAGTTGTAAAATCACCGCAAATCGATCAGCGCAAAGTGGAGTCGGCGCGCGCTACTACCATTTTAGCTTTTATGGTCAAGCACAACGACCACCCTTTTCTTTTATCTCTTCCGCAAGATGATCCATGATCCTTGCGCGATGCTGACAACTCTCGTCTCTCTCACTTTCTTACACGCTATACGTATCATCCTGTAACGGACAATACGCGTGAGTCCATAGAGAAGTTTGTGGTATGCGAGGCCTTTTCGCTGCTCGATTTTTTTTTCGCTCTTCAGAGTGAAGCATCGACGTTGCTTGTAAGACAAAGGACTTGCGTCTAGACTATTCGATACATTAATTACCATGGCGTATAAAGAGAAAACATATTCGTCGACGATATATGAAAATACAATTTTTCGTTAATGTGAAAAATGTATTTCTTTTTGTTATCTGCTTATTGAACGAAACGCGTAACGTGCTATTGCGCAAATGTTTATGAATCCGGACGGTTATTACAACTACACGCAGTAAACGGGAATAGTGTTTGCCACTTATTTCATATAAGTTACTACTTGTGTTTATATATTTCCATGTATGTTAAGATCTGTAAGGATGTGTAAGTATGTGTATGTGTATACGATGGCGGCAGAGCCCACGTACCAATTACCGTCTGGCGAGCAGTTAATTAAGCATTGGGGCAATGAGCCCCGGCGATGGAGTTTCTGCGATAATGATTATCCGAGACGGTAATTGAGTGAGTGTGTAAGTTAAGAGTAAGGCAGAGGAGGTAGCTGCTCGGTAGCAAACGTATATTGGTAGGAGCGAGAGAGGGAAAGAGAGACGGACCATCGTCCCTCCTGGTGATGGTTGCGGCAGCGGCGGTTAGTGCTCAGAAGGAACCGCGAATATATACTTTATATGTAATTTTACGCTGTACGTATATAACTATACAGTCAAAGGTAACTTGGCGAGAGTGTCTTTAGCACTACCGGACTGCATCGAGCGCATCGTTCGAGCGCATATGCCTTCTGGTGTGTTATGCATGATTTTGCTACCATTTACCTTCTAATTTTTCATCCAAGCTTTATCAACAATTGCCTCCCCAAGTCCACCTCCTAATCCCAAACATTACAAACTGATAACACTCACACTAATTTCTCAATTTTACACAAAAAATCTTTAATTAACAAGTTCGACCAAATTCCTCGCTCGGTTTTGTTCAGTTGCAATTAATATTAATTATTCAACTCCTCGACTAGTATATACTTCTTTTCTTTTATATACAACAGCTAGTACAGATACAAACCCACAAGACACTAGTTGGCGTTCTGTACATCTGGCGCATTGTATATAATCTTCTTACAATTCACCTTCTAATTTTTCATCCAAGCTTTATCAACAATTGCCTCCCCAAGTCCACCTCCTAATCCCAAACTTTACAAACTGATAACACTCAAACTAATTTCTCAATTTTACACAAAAAATCTTTAACTAACAAGTTCGACCAAATTCCTCGCTCGGTTTTGTTCAGTTGCAATTAATATTAATTATTCAACTCCTCGACTAGTATATACTTCTTTTTCTTTTATATACAACAGCCAGTACAGATGCAAACCCATAAGACACTAGTTAGCGTTCTGTACATCTGGTGCATTGTATATAATCTTCTTACAATTCACCTTCTAATTTTTCATCCAAGCTTTATCAACAATTGCCTCCCCAAGTCCACCTCCTAATCCCAAACTTTACAAACTGATAACACTCAAACTAATTTCTCAATTTTACACAAAAAATCTTTAACTAACAAGTTCGACCAAATTCCTCGCTCGGTTTTGTTCAGTTGCAATTAATATTAATTATTCAACTCCTCGACTAGTAATATACTTCTTTTTCTTTTATATACAACAGCCAGTACAGATACAAACCCACAAGACACTAGTTGGCGTTCTGTACAGCGATAGAGTACAGTGACGGTCCGTGAGTATGGTAAGAGTCGAATAAGTAAGGTAAAGTAAGACAGATACAGTAGAAGTTGAATTAAGTCAGTGACAACAAAAACTGACTGAGAACCTCGTAGTCAGGCTACTCGGTGGGGAAGTCAGTTATACGTGCGGGGACGAAGCGAATGCGAGCTGATTCGGATAATAATGGAGCGAGCCATAACGGAGCTGACACTGTACATGTAAGGATGGCACGCGCGCGCCGTGTTCTATCGCTTCCGGGCATCAGCGTGCTCGCGAGCCGCGGCTAATTGCTCTTTAATGCGCAAGTGCGTTGCTTTTCTGTACATTATGTATATGTACACTAAATATATATATATATATATATACATGTTTACCTATATATAGTTATGGTCGTACCTTTCGCGATTCTCGAACCTAGATTAAGCCTACGATGCCTCTCTCTTCGTTCTCTCCCTCTCTCTCCTTATATATATATTTATATATGTCGTTATCTGGACGTTGTATATCTTGCATGCGTGTTTATTATTTTTGGGTGGATACCGCGTACGGTAAATATCCATTTTTTTTTTTCAATTATAATAACTTTTCGCATAACAGAAATCGTGGAGACGCACGTACGCGTAAGAGTAATCGGGCGGTTCGAGTTTTCGCGTTGGAATTTATTATTAAACGTACAATAATAATAATAATAATAATAATAAAAACATAAACAATAAAGAAAAATAGCTGGGACGTAGAGTGAAGCCCTTTGGTTCGCCAAGAGGTGCATTACCCGTGTCCAGAAGCGAGACGACTCATACATATGTAGGGACTGCGCGGAGTGTGCCAGAGATATGACCACGGGACTGAGTAAAAAAAATGAATATGCAAACCCCTGAGTCCCCATCCCTCGTCCTTTTTTTTCGAAAAATGTATACCATCCAACCCTCGCTCATCGTGAGAGACTTTTTTCTCGTCCCTCTTTACGCGGTCCTCTGTCGTAACTCTCTACGTGAGAAATAACGCCAGATGTACAGGGAGAAAAAAAGAAATTTTGTTTTATTGCTTTTTGAAGAAATTGTTCAAATTGTAATCAACATTATTCGTTTAGAATAAATCGTTGAAACGAAGAGCTTTTTTTTCTAATGGAGAGACAATAAGATTTCGTTGTTTCGATCGTTATATCTATTTATATGTACGTTTGTAAGAGCGAGGAGAGGGAATGCTATAAAATCGTGACTGGCGCAAAAGCCCTATAAAAATTGTTGCCCCTTATCGTGGCCATAGAGGAAACGGGACATTAAATCGAGTCCGACGAAGGCGGGGTGTTTCGGTGGGTGCGTCCGAGATTTCCTGTGCCACTCGGCCCCTCTCTCGTACTGTTTTCATCTCTCTGCCAAGCGAGCACTCCGCTAATAGCGAACACGTACGATGCGATTTTCTACCTACGTCGTATCGAATATACGAATATCTTTAAACCGAGATATTTTCAACAGCCACTGTGTCAAAAGAGTCCTAGTATAAGTCTCGTTGTGTCGTTGTAACGAAATAAACTAGAGGGGTCAATAATGACCCACCTTTACAGGTACGTATGCAAAATGTTTCATTCGAGTGTTTAACATCGTGGGAGGAAATCCTGTTGCACAAATTACGAATTAATCATTCTCGTGCCCTGTTCCACGTATATTTATTCTCTCATTCACCTCTTTTCACCCTTCTTCGTCTCTTCGTCCGTGCAGGCTCGATATCACGATACATATATAACGTGTACGTATAAAAAGAAGTTTATGATTAAAGCAGCAGTGGCAGGACATTAAAGGGGTTCGAAAAATTTGTATATAATGGTGCTATGTACATATGTAACGCACGGACGAGAGAGTTGCACATAATAAACGATATATATATCGCTTATTCGTGTACTAAAGATATACGAACCAATACGCTATGTGCAATTGTATGGAAATATGTATCTATGAATGAAGACACTTTCGTTTATGAAACCAGATACTTATGTACCGGACACGAGAGCGTTGTAACATCCTGCTATTATGTGTTCTTATATACTTGGTATGTATATACGACGGGTATGTATCAAATCGTGGTATATGCCTCCCTCGTTCTTTCCGTTGTTTGTGGGCTGCATCGATATTCCAAAATTTTCTACCATCGACTTTTTAAACTTTCTAATCTATCTTATTTTTTTTAATACCGTCCATTTGGCTTAATTTTCAAAAAGTTGTCGACAAAATAAAAAAAAAACGTTAAGGGGGTAAATTACTGTAGAGGCGGAAAAATATAGCAAATTTTGGGATTTTTTTTCATAGAAACTAAACAACATATCGAAATTTTTAAAAAGGTTCTTATTATACAAGTATTGAGGAGTGTTTATAAATTTTATCAGAGCTGTACTAAATAAAATGGCGGCATTTTTTCAGTTGCGTCGTTTCTTTTTCATTGCTATCTGGGTGAATCCATAACTGCTGCAATTTCAAAGCTACGATAATGGACCAAAAAAAATTCGGTGTATTATGATAACAGCTTCGATGCTACATAGGATTTTCTTTTTATATTGGATAGTTCAAATGTTATTAACAATTTTCCTGCATTTTTTTTGCGTTTTGACGAGATTTTTGTTCAACAACACGCCATTTTTGTAAAAATCAATTTAAAAAAAAGATCTTACGTAGTGTCGAAGCTGTTATCATAATATATCGAATTATTTTTGGTTCATTATTGTAGCTTTGAAATTGCAGCAGATACATGCTCGGCCAGGCAGCAACGAAAAAGAAAAGACGCAGCTGGAAAAATGCTGGAAATCCGCCATTTTGTTTGGTACAGCTCGGATAAAATTCATAAACAGTCCTCGATACTTGTATAATAAGAACCTTTTTACCAAATTTCGATACGTCGTTTAGTTTCTTCGAAAAAAAAAACTTCCAAAGCTTGCTAAATTTTTTCGTCTCTGGACTCGTCTACCCCCTTAAAAAAACTTATCACGAGTATTCGCGCACCCGTAAATCCTGTAGGGTCTTGCCCGTACGAAATAATAATCTTATCGTCGAAATCGTCTTTTTTTTTGCCGCGTAATGTACATAAAAAAGACGGTGAAAAAAAATCTACGATGTAATCTGAATGACGAGAGAAATAATTGGCCAAGAGGAAGATTCTTTTTTTTTCCACTGAAATGTTGAAAATAGAAATTTGTCGAGTCCGTCTAGTTCGAGAATAATAACAGAAATTTATTTCTTTTTTCAGAATTTTGAATTTTACTATTACACAGGACGCAGACATCGCGGAGGATCGAAACAACCCTTGGCGCGTCCGTGAGTAGATCGTTCGAAGACGGAAGTCGCTCATGGAGGCGTGTATAAGGGAGAAGTACGTGTCTATACATATATACATATATACGCATATATATGTATATGTATATACTTATGTACAGAGAGAAGAGCAGAGAGAACGAGGCTGAATTCGCCGACTGTGACGCTTTCCGGTCAGGTGCCGCCCTGACCATCTTTTTCCCCTTCCAATTTTTAGACGTAGCGTTCTCGCTCGTTCCTTATAGAGCTCTCTCGTCGCTCTCCACGAGCCTCCCCCTTTTCGACTCTCGCGAGGTTTTGTACTCGGCTCTATGTACATCGTGTGCGTTAACTATCGTAATATACGAAAAGAGCGTGATTCTTCCCTTTCCCTGCGATATCATCGAAAATAATGACGCGGGTGTACCACCGACTCGAAGAAACGGCGGAAGTTCTGTAAGGTCGAAGACCGGAAGACATCGCCATTTTCCTATCGATTCAAATAATCGATCTTCGCCTCTCAAACAAACAAAATATCGTAAATTCATTATAAAAATAAGTAAAATATGCGAAGAAACGTCGGAGTTCTGTAAGATCGAAGACCGGAAGCCATCGCCATTTTCCTACCGATTCAAATAATCGAGCTTTAATTCTCAAATCTACAAAATATCGTAAATTCGTTATAAAAATAACTTAAGTACTCGAAGAAACGCCAGAAGTTCTGTAAGATCGAAGACCGGAAACCATCGTCATTTTCCTATCAATTCAAATAATCGAGCTTTAATTCTCAAATCTACAAAATATCGTAAATTCGTTATAAAAATAACTTAAGTACTCGAAGAAACGCCAGAAGTTCTGTAAGGTCGAAGACCGGAAGCCATCGTCATTTTCCCATCGATTCAAATAATCGATCTTCGCTTCTCAAACAAACAAAATACCGTAACTTCGTTAAAAAAATAAGTTAAATACTCGAAGAAACGCCGGAAGTTCTATAAGGTCGAAGACCGGAATCCATCGCCATTTTCCCATCGGTTCAAACAATTGATCTTCGCTCCTCGAATAAACAAAATATCGTAAATTCGTTATAAAAATAAGTTAAATACTCGAAGAAACGTCGGAAGTTCTGTAGGATCGAAGACCGGAAGCCATCGCCATTTTCCTATCGATTCAAATAATCGATCTTCGCTCCTCGAATAAACAAAATATCGTAAATTCGTTATAAAAATAAGTAAAATTAACGAAGAAACTTCGGAAGTTCTGTAGGATCGAAGACCGGAAACCATCGTCATTTTCCTATCGATTCAAATAATCGATCTTTAATTCTCAAATCTACAAAATATCGTAAATTCGTTATAAAAATAAGTTAAATACTCGAAGAAACATCGGAAGTTCCGTAGGATCGAAGACCGGAATCCATCGTCATTTTCCCATCGATTCAAACAATCGATCTTCGTTCCTCAAACAAACAAAACATCGTAAACTCGTTACAAAACGAGTGAAACAAAGACAAAAACGATGATCAAATTTCGAATTATCGTAACACCTCGCCAAAGAAAATAGAGACAGAGCGAGAGCGACATGACGATATTTTCCCATTCGAAAAGAGAATGAGCGAGCGGCACGGTTAGCGTCAAAGTCCCCGACGAGACGGAGATAAAGCGAGTTTCACCGTAATTATCCGTCCGAAATCTGTTGCCTCCGGCGGGATCGTACTTCCTGCGTGGGTGAACGAATGTCCGCGCGCTCGCGCGGTGGACACAATGACCACTTGCCGCAATGCCACCGACAGACGTACCGATGTTTTTTTTACCTGTAGCTACGTACGTACACGAGTAGAAAAAGGAAGAAAACAACAAAACAGCAAAATGAAAAAAAAAGAAAAAAACACCTCCAAGCCAACAGTAGAGTCGCGGGGCGCGCGTTCCTAATATCAGCTCGACGATCTAGTTTGCGGAAGTTGAAGCACGGACTATATAGCGCGTTCCGCGCGACGCGCGGGGGTGATATGCTCCTTTATACATACATATATATATATGCGCATGTGTAAGTGTGAGCTATATAGAGCTGACAGTGATTGTTCTTATCCTCAAGAAGAAGAAGAAGAAGAAGAAGAAGAAGAAGAGCTGGCGTGCGCCGGTAAGAAACAAGCTTCTTCACATATTGTACGCATATATATTTATCTCAAGAGAGAGAGACAGAGAGAGAGAGAGAGAGAGAGGGAGAGAGAGGGAGTGAGAGAGAGAGAGAGAGAGAGGAGAGGACGTACGGCGCGGGTGGAATCAGCGCGGGGTATAAGAGGGACTCGTGCCTGCGGACGCTTTCTGGAAGGAGGATATGATGGCTCGTGGCGTTATGCTCCGCGAGTCGTTATGCTCCTCGGGCACCACCGGACCATAAGCGAGGCTACTTCACTCCCGCTCGATCTCCTCGCGCTCATCGCTCTTCCCTCTCGTCCTTTCTTCTCTATCCTTCTTTCTTTCTCTCTCCCTCTCTCTTTTACCTTCTCTGTCTTAAGTCCATCGCGTTTCTCATTATTAACACATCGGTGCCGACCGTGCCCTCCAAATAAAGCGACGAAAAATTTACTCTTGGGATTCGAAGGATTCTTTTTTATTTTCATCGTTGTTCGATCTTTTTTTCTTTATGGGGAATTAAATGGAATCTTCCCTGGAAGACATCTCTGTTCTTGCTGCAATCGAGGATTTCGTTAGATTGATAAGAATTTTGATTTTGATTTTATTTTGCTCATAGGGAAATTCGGAATAATCGAGATTGATAAATTTCTGAAGCAAAGCAGGAAAAAAATTGAATTTTATGAAATTTTTTTTATTTCTTGCGGGTGAAGATATCCAAGCTACGACGCCAATGTGATCTAGGCACGAGCCACACGAGTTTGCATATGTTTTGTCGGTGGTACGCTCCTCTCTTCGTGCAGCTCCGCGCAAGAAGACGAAGAAGAAGTCAACGAAGAAGAAGAAGAATCAGAAGAAGAAGACGAACAGTGTATCGGTGGTTTATAATGTACATATATATCGAATATACGTGGAAGAAAAAGTAGGGAGGCCAAGAAGAGAGGCGAAACAAGGCAGAAGAGAAATATGCCCGAAGTCTCTGACCCGCAGTTCCTCCCTGACGTAGCGAGAGAGAGAGAGAGAGAGAGAGAGAGAGAGAGAGAGAGACAGACAGACAGAAGGGGGGAGTCTTCCGGGGGAGCGTTCAGCATGCGTAAGGAGCGTTATATCTCTCGTCGTCAATGTACGTGTGCACACCGACTCGACGTTACTCTAGATGCGAATATACAGCTCGAAGCATCGAGAAACGAACCGTATGTGAAAGTAGTGGAGTAATTCGCGTTTGTCTCGTTGCGTGGGGCCTGTTCAAAGTGTACGAAGAGGGTAGGGGTTTTTCTGCCACGCGCTGCCTATCCTAAGGCTCCTTCTGTTCTCTCCACTCTTCGAATTTAAACGCATACATACCCACGTTTCTACGTATATATCTACGTTAGTCTTTTCTTTTTCACCAAGAAAAAGAGAGAGAGAGAGAGAGAGAGAGAGAGAGAGAGAGAGAGAGGGAATAATACAACCACCACCCCTTCGACACTTATACACACACAGGTATACCCGTATGCCGTAATGTAACAACGACTCTCGTCGTCGTCACACTCTGCTTGCCTGCGCACACGATAATTGCGCTCATTACAGTTATTAAAAAAAAGAGGAGAAAAAAAAACGAAGTTTGGCTCGTCTGCTATATTGTTATAGAGGTGAGAGAGAGAGAGAGGAGGATGGGGATGGGGGAGGAGGAAGGAGGAGGGTTGTACGGCGCGCGCGATCTTCCAGCGATTATAAAATAAAGCGGAGCGAAGGCGCGAGTGGACTTTAGCCACGAAACGGATGGAAGACAGAGAAAAAAAAAAGAAAAATGAATCCCGCTTCCCTTCGCTACGTAGTTAGTCTTCGTGTTTAGAACGAATTTACCCCCCTTTACCTCCTGGCCTCTCGTCCATCCCTTCTTCTTTTAGTTAGCCCTGCGTGAACAAGAGAGCGCCCCGTTTCTTTCGTTAGATTTTTACGCGGATAGGCGAGAATGCGCGAGCGCGTGCTCTTTCTCTCTCTCTCTCTCTCTCTCTCTCTCTCTCACTCGTTTGCACAGAAGGCTCGAGAGGTTTGCTATAATTCACTAACGAATACGATGATTATGACGAACGATGATGAATCTTGGTAACACACGACGTGGTCGGTGGAATAAAAGTGCACGCTCGCCGCGGCGTACTGCACGCCCGTCAAGAGAGTTTTTGGTTCCGGGACAGCGACTCGTTATTACATTTCCCTCGGCTTATTTTCTTGGTAATTTTATAATTCACCGTAGGGATCGTGCATGCGCGTTTATTAAGATGGCGCGTGTCTTATGTATTCCTCGTTTCGATAATAATAATAAGAAGAGGAGGAAGACGAAGAGGAAGAAGAAAACGAAGAAGAAACAAACGCAAGAGAGAAAGATCTTTAATGAAATTTAATTTATGCGGCGATTGCGCGATTTTGTATCGCGAGAAGAGATTATATTTATGAAATTTCACCGTGTAAACGTGATGAAAAAAATGTGAGATTGAACGAAAAAGAATGAAGACATTTGTTGTTTTTTTTTTTTTTTTCGGTGAATTTTTGTTTTTTCACTTGCCACGTTGGTTTGCTCGACGGAGGTGGATTTTCGGGATTGCGATCAGTCCCGCGGTACTTTATGCTCGGATACTTCCGCGTTTTTGTTTATTCGACGACAAGAAAAATGTACGAGGAAAAAAGTTAAATGGAAATTGTACTGCGCAAGATTTTAAGGGACTACTGACGCGAGCGCGACCTCGCGGCAGATACGAAAAGTTTATCAACGCGTTTATCTCGTCACGGATGCGCGATGATCTCTTGTTTTTTTTTCTTTTCTCTAAGCGAGAGGGAATCTTTGTTTCTTTTAGCGCTCCGCGCCGGCTACGAGGGCTGAATTTTTAATGATCGCTCTTTTCGGCCTGCGAGCATTTATTCTCGCTCTCGTTATTTTCAAAGTTTCGCGCGCTGGCGATACGGGAGAAGAGGAACGTGAAGAGAGTTGGTCGTACACGCGAACATTAATAAATAAGTACGGAGAAAAGGGGAGATCGGCAATGCTGGAAAAAAATTGAAATGTCGAGATTTGGTTCTGTGACATTTGAACGGCCAAAGGGTCAACTTTTTTGTAACTACGGTAAAATTTTGGCTACAAGGTAAAGCAGTCATATATACAGGGTGAATCTCATAAGGTGTAACAGGCTTTATTTTAAGGTAGATGGGATTATTACAAACAAAAGTTGCAAATGTACATTGGGGATATTTTTAATAGTTTACGAGATACACGTTTTTAAAGTTGGTCCAATCGGAGTGCGCCGAGAAGCGTTGGAGCCGCCCACTCCCCGCGCTAGCAGCCAATGCCCAAGAAATAAAATTGACTGCGTAATAATATAATAAACAAAATTGACTGCTCTGAATTTTGCAAAACCCAAATGCAACGCCCTACACTGTTCTATTTCTACGGCTAGGGCGGGAGTGGGCGGCTCCAACTCTTCTCGGCGCGCTCTGATTGGCCCAACTTTAAAAATTCATATCTCGTAAACTATTAAAAATATCTCTAATGTATATTTGCAACTTTTGTTTGTAATGATCTTATTTATCTTAAAATAAAGCCTGTTACATCTTATGAAATTCACTCTGTATATGGGAATCGTCATCGTAATATTCGTATTATTCGGCAAAATTTCGAATTGTTAACCTCAAATTAAAACGTTTTTGGACGAAAACCAATTTTAATCGGCAAGTGACGATAGGTGACAATCGTGATTTAGTTTCGACACTTCGGGGAGTCAAATTTTTTTTCGTCCAAAAAGTGATCGCAGGCTCGGTTACAGAATCGGAAATTCATCGCTGATAAAGATTGTGACGTTATTTTGGCCGATATCTCAAAAACTCTAGGAGAAAAGTGTAAAAAACCAGAAATAACGATTTACAATTTTTTCCTTAACGATTTCGATTAATTGAGAATTTTTATTATTATTTACTTGGATATCGATAAACATATACGTGTATATGAAACACGTTAAGGGGTGTGGTTGCTTCTGACTCTCAAGAGAGAAGCTCGGCCGCACACACAGCGACTTCGTGACCCGTCGATTTTTTTCTCCTCCGGGTACAAAAACTCCTCCGGTTCTTCGGTTTGCCCAGGAGGACGTTGGATAATATATATCGCAACTCCTGGAATGTTGCTATACTTTCTCACTATCCACTCACTTTTTTTCTTCCCAACAAAACTCAAAAATTTCCTATAAAATCTTTATTAAAAATCGGACAATTATAAACTACGAATAATCCCTTCCCGTGAAACAATTATTTCCAAATATTAATGATTATATGAAAATAGGATTATTTTCTTTTAACATCGACGAAACGATCCGGAAGATTTAGCTGTTAATTTTTAACAGCGGAAGAATATGGGCAACGCACGATCGGCCGTTCCGTTCGTGTCTAATGCGCGCCCTCGTCCATGATTTAGCTCGTTTGTGGACCACGAAAGAGGGACAGAGAGAAAAAGAGACCTCGAAGGACTCTCCTCTTCTTTATCTAGCCACGCATACTTATATACATCCTTATATATATAGATATAAACGATATAGCTCAGCTCAAAGTTGTCGGAACAATGCAGCATTGTTTCGTCGTCGTCGAGTCTTCTTCACGTGCTTTGTATCTATAGTCTGCCTACTGTTACGGTAGCCAAAGATAGACCGTACATAGGTGCAGTCAAACTTTATTATTATATCTACTACGTAATAAAAAATAAAAATAAAAAAAACACACACACAAGAACGACTCGCCTATTACAATAAGTTAATCATTTTTTTCCAAGACGTTCTAAAAAAAAAACAAAAAATTGACTCGCACGATGACAAGACAAAAACCAACATTTGGCCATTACGCGTAAATTCGAGACGCAAAATTCTTTTCCATTTTGAAATATCGGACGTTATTTGTTAATATGTAGAACAGATGGCTCGAGCTGATTTCCATGAAAATTGAATTTGGCAATTTTGGACGACAATGCGATTCCGGAGTGTGCGTCGTATACATTGGTTTGTTTGTGTCCTTCGTTTCGTGCTCTCTCCTATATATATATATATATATATATGAGACTGTACGTGTTTAAATGCAAATTCATATATATATAGTAGAAGAGAAAAACCGTAAGGGCATTATAATTTATATTACTACATGTGGCAGCGCGGCACTTCCGGCGAGAGCATAGGCGGAGTTCCGGTCAGTCCGGACTGGAGAGAGATCCTACATCGCCAGATTATGAGCCCGCGCGTACCTACTCTAGTACCTACTATCGTTATATATATACATATACATATACATATGTATATATATACATATATATACATAAGCGTATATAGTATAGTTGGACGAAAGAGAGCGAGAGAGAGCGAGAGAGAAGAGGAGGAGGACTGGCTTATACCATCGTCGGGCCAGTACAATGGATCTTCTGACTGACTAATACGTCAGAGCCGGGGAAATGGTCCTCGTACATGAGCGAACACAGACGCAAACAACGCCTCGACGCATAAAACGTTAATTTATCCTCGCGAATTGAGAAAACCGGAAAGTCAAAGTCATTAAACTCGCTCGGACTTTATTTCAAAATTTCATTTTCACAGTTTCACAATATTGTTCCTCTTGTTTTTGTTGTAGAGTGAGAGATGTTTTAGTTGGTTTGTTTGTTTTTTTATGGAAGATGAAGAGAAGATGGAGGATAATTGGTGGAAGGAGAGAGATTCAGCGAGGAGAGGCGAATTCTCCGTTTTTCGCGTAATCGACGATACGCTGCACGGTGTCCTGAAAACGGAGCAGGACTTCTTGTGCTTCCTGGGCTGTATTAGCGCGGAATATTGCCTGGGTGTAAGCGGCGGTGACGTTTGTCACGTAGAGCTGAGCTTTTTTCGCTCCTGCCTCGATCGACTTGGACGGCTTCGATCTCGCTGCTTCCATTATTCCTTTTTTGATCAACGATACTAGGTGGGTATCGCTCGTACGGAATATACGACTTTTTATCTCGTTGAGAACATCGCGAATCGCTAAATCTGTTGGGAATTATTTAATTCGTTAATTTATATGAGAATTATTAAATTTTATCAATTCGCTTGAATCTCGTTCGAAAAACTTGATAAGGATAGAACGATCTTATATAAATCAATGATAAGATGATAAATAAATAAATGTTTATGCAATCGGATTATTAATATTAATTAGGTGAACTAATTAAAACGTTCAATTAAGAAGAGAAAAATGGAAAGAAACTTGGTTCTAATTACCGGTCGAACTAACGTCCTTTTTCTTCGGATCTTCGTGAACCGTTAAGCTCCTTGGTGTAACGTTGATGCTCGAGTCGATGGTCATGGATCTCGCGGTTCGTCCAGCGAGAAGCACCGTCAGGCCGAGGATCATGAAACTTTTCACCATTCTCACGTATTCACGCGTAAAACCGTTGTGATATCGCACAGTCGAGATTGTCTCTTTTATATACGAAAAGCTCCTATTTCCTGGTTCGATGGACAGTGCATGACTCTAATGTCGGAAGGGGTAGCCCGAGACGAGTTACGTAAAAATTCGAGTTGACAGTACGACGATGATACCGAGAGACGAAGACAACGTTGAGACTCGTCCACCGTTACAATTGTAATCATTCACCGCATCCATAATGAAAGAAAGTGGGACAGGACGAGCCTTTCACTCGGTGCCGACAAAATATAACTTAACATTTTTACCGAAAACATTCGAGTCACGAAGTCGTTTATTAAATTTGCAGGTTTTTCGAGCGATCCAAAAAATCATTTATTTAATTAGAAATTTTTTTAATTCGAACCAATTTTATCGAATTTATCGGTTATTAAATTTGCAAGTTTTTCGGTCGATCGAAAAAATCAATTATTTAATTAGCAGAATTTAAAATTCGAACGAAATGTATCGAGTTTATTGTTTATTAAATTTGCAGGTTTTTCAGTTGATCTAGAAAATTAATTATTTAATTAGAAAAATTCGTAATTCGAACTGAATTTATCGAATTTATGATTGATTAAATTAGGTTTTTCGATTAAACTAAAAATCAATTATTTAACTACAAAAGTTACAAATTCGAACTAAATGTATCGAATTTATCGTTTATTAAATTAGTAGAATTTTCAGTCGACCAAAAAATCAATTACCCAATTAGCAAAATATAAAATTCGAACTAAATTTATCGAGTTTATTGTTTATTAAATTTGCAGGTTTTTCGGTTGATCTAAAAAACTAATTATTTAATTAGAAAAATTTGTAATTCGAACTGAATTTATCGAATTTATCATTTATTAAATTAGGTTTGTCGATTAAACTAAAAAATCAATTATTTAATTAGAAAAGTTACAAATTCGAACTAAATTTATCGAATTTATCGTTTATTAAATTAGTAGAATTTTCAGTCGACCAAAAAATCAATTACCCAATTAGCAAAATTAAAAATTCGAACTAAATTTATGGAAAAATTGACATAATAAAGTGGAAAAAAATCGTTTTTCCTCCTCGACGATATTTCAAAAGTGTTGAGACAAAATTTAAGGAGCTCCCTCGTTTCGTCCAGACGGAAAACGCCTCACCATAGTAGAGACGTAATTTTCTCCCCCATGTTTCGTTTCTTTTTTATACTGTCTTTTTTTTTAGTATATGATTTATATCAAAACTGTCCGAGCAACAGGTCGTCGGTTTACCTTGAATCGCGTTGATTATGGCCGATGGGAGACGCGTCGCGGAGAGAGAGAGAAAGAGAGAGAGAGGATGGTAAAAGTGCGTGAGTAAAAACGTACAGGGAGGGAGAGCATCGAGCCATGGTTCCTGTTCACCGATTTTACCCCCTTCCTGCCTCGCTATACGTTCCTCTATACTCTACGTAAATTTCATGCACTCATACATACTTGTGCATTTATTTCTCCATTTTCCCCTCGTGTCACGAATCACGATAGTTTTCACGAATAAACTTCAAAATCGTAACGTCCCTTAACTTTCCACGAAATAAAATCACACAAATTGTACAAAACGTAGATAAATAAACGATAATTAAATGGATACAAATTTAATCCAAATTAATAATTTATTTTTATTATTATTATTATTATAATCCAAGGGATAATTCGCTGCATCTCGTTACCTCTGGACATTGTAGTCGACGAAAGGGGGAATTGTGGGAACGTGGAGAAAAATAAGAAAGAAAAGAAACAAAAAAAAAATTGAAAAAAAAGTAAAAAGAGGGAATCGTAATCCATTTTTCCGGACGTCGGACAACCATACAACGAACTCCTACCGTCGAGTGACTTTGTCCAAGCACGTGATATCACGGGGGAAAAAGTTTCACGATCGTAAAGCCAGCCGTTGGTTGTACGAGACTGTATGTATGTATATATATAGAGGTACGTGTGTATAAAAAATATACACGAAGCATCGATGTCTGGGACGGATGAAAATACATGTACTTCGGGTGGGCCGTATAAAAATGCCTTTAAATTATATTTCATTCATGCAGGAAAGCAGAGACACACGCGGGAACCTCGAGCGCGCGCGTTCTTCCGGCATTATAACGCGAGAGCGTGGATTGCGCGTACAGGGGAAAACTCGGACCCCGTACTGTCCGAGAGGCACATTGCCTCGCTCGTAATCACATTGCAACGCTAAGACAAATGTCTATTATTTCGACATCCTGTTGCTTTTCTCGTACGCATTTCTCTCTCTCTTTTTCTCGTCTACTCGCCTAGACAGCAAAGTCTAGTCCTCTATCTCCTCCTCCTAGTTCCGTAAGAATCCGACACTATCACCCTTTTTTGTTATTATAAAATCTTGTCTGATTACAACAAAAAAGAAATAATTTAATTCTTTTAATATTTTTGATCAAAAAATAATTCTCCTCTATTTATTTCTGTTTTTTCTTTCTATTTGCCTAGATAGCAGAGGCTAGATCACCTTCTCTCCTCCTAGTTCCGCAAGATTCTAACACTATCACCCTTTTTTTAAATAAATAATTCAATTTTTTTAATATTTTTGATAAAAAAATCATTCCCCTCTATTTATTTCTGTTTTTTTTTCTATTTGCTTAGACAGGAGGGGCTAAGTCACCTTTCCTCCTCCTAGTTATGCAAGATTTTAACACTATAACCCTTTTTTTAAAGAAATAATTCAATTTTTTAAATATTTTTGATCAAAAAATCATTCCCCTCTATCTATTTCTGTTTTTTTTCTATTCGCCTAGATAAAAAAGTTTAGTCCTCCTGCAATTCTTCCTAGTTCCACAAGATTCCGACACTATCACGATTTTTTATAAGAAATAATTCAATTTTTTAAATATTTTTGATAAAAAAATTATTCCCGCTATCAATTTCCTGTTATTTTCTATTTGCCTAAATAGCAAAGTTTTAGTCCTCTATCTCCTCCCCCCAGTTTCGCAATACTCCGATACTGTCACTCTTTTTTATAAGAAATAATGCAATTTTTAAAATATTTTTGATCAAAAAATTATTTTCCTCTATCTATTTTTTGTTCTTTTCTATTCACCTAGATAACAAAGTGCAGTCCTCCATCTCCTCCTTCTAGTTCCACAAGATCGCGACACTATTACCCTTTTTTTATAAGAAATAATTCAATTTTTTAAATATATTTGATCAAAAATTGTTCGACGATCGAACTGGATGACGAATTAATTTTGTGAAAATATTCACGAGGCATTTGATTTCTGGGTGTCGATGTAACTTCGATAAAGATCGTAGTCTCTTGATATTTTCTTACTCGATATAGCCTTCTCGCGTCTTCGACCCTTTATCATTCGTTGACGCGTTTTATTTCTCTTTCTCTCTCGCGTTACTACGACAAAATGAAGAACGTCACCGATGGCTTGTATCTCGTTCGAATCACCATACAATATATGGGGGATTATGGTGAACGAATAACAAGAAAGAGGGAGGAGGGGACGCGTGGACGTATTTGGCCGATGCGGTCGCGGCCTCGCAGCTCGTGAAGAAGTTTCACCAACAATAATCCGGATCGATCACCGTGCCAGTTGTCACGATTGCCTCGAACTCTCTTCTGTCCGTTCGAAGGGATTATCCGACCCTCGATAGATCGACAACGGCGATTAAAATGTGCCCCGAGTTCACAACGGGAGAGGAGACGCGGCATTGATATTCCTATCTACAACACTTTGGTGCTCGAGCGCTCACCTTTTATCCGACGCTCGACGATTTCTTCGAGCAACGATTCGAAAAATGAAAAAATCGGCAGTTTTTTTTATTTCTTTACGATAATTGAGAATAATCGATCGTTCTAGGATCGTAAAAAGTTATATATTAGATCGATGTTTGACCGAGTTTTGAAATAATCGAGGTACGTTTTAATTGGTCGATAAAGTTTCGTCATCGTTGTTCGATTTTATAAGAGAATCGAATGAAAATTGAGATAAATTCGGATTAATTTCACGGGAGTTAATTTTGACTGACGCGTCTCGCGGTAGCTCTCTCTCTATCTCTTTGTCTCTGTCTCGTTCAAATTTCGCGATATTAAGGTCGTATAAGGCGTGTGTACGTAGAAGAGTCGATACGATTACGTTACAGGTAGTTCGATGGCTCGCTCGCGCCCGCAATACGGTGTCTATTCAGGCGGAACCGTGCCGAATCTCGATTTCCTGTCCTTTTAATTTTTTTTCTTAGCCTCCGCCTGCTCTCCTCCCACTTCTCTACCAGGATACGCGCGGTTCCTTTGCCACAGGGACCGATCTACCGCGGGTATCGCAGAATCTTCAAAGGTACACGTGTTATTTCCTTTTTTTCTCGGTCTTCCTTTTTTCTTTTCCTTTTTTTCTAGACGTGTTGCTCAAAAATGGAAAATTCACCGCGATTACCAACCTTACGAAGATTATTTAATTTTTCATAATCCACGAGTTCATTATTCGTGATCGAGTGAATTTAATTTCGAACGAATAAATGTCGATCTAATTCAAGGGAAATAAATATTGGCTGATTTTTTTTTTAAGTTTGTTCAATTTTTCATAATCCACGAGTTTATTATTCGTGATCGAAGGAATTTAATTTTGAACGAATAAATATCGATCTAATTCAAGGGGAATAAATATTGACTGATTTTTTTTTTAAGTTTATTCAATTTATCATAATTCACGATTTTATTACTCGTGATCGAAGGAATTTAATTTCGAACGAATAAATGTTGTAGATCGACATTTATTCGTTCGTTTATGAATTAGATATTCAAGGGGAATAAATATTGACTGATTTTTTTTTTAAGTTTATTCAATTTTTCATAATCCACGATTTTATTACTCGTGATCGAAGGAATTTAATTTGGAACGAATAAATGTCGATCTAATTCAAGGGGAATAAATATTGACTGATTTTTTTTTTAAGTTTATTCAATTTTTCATAATTCACGATTTTATTACTCGTGATCGAAGGAATTCAATTTCGAACGAATAAATGTCGATCTAATTCAAGGGGAATAAATATTGACTGATTTTTTTTTAAGTTTATTCAATTTTTCATAATTCATGAGTTTATTATTCGTGATCGAGTGAATTTAATTTCGAACGAATAAATATCGATTTAATTTAAGGGAAATAAATATTGGCTGATTTTTTTTGAAGTTTATTCAATTTTTCATAATCCACGATTTTATTATTCGTGATCGAAGGAATTTTTCGAACGAATAAATGTCGATCTAATTTAAGGGAAATAAATGTTGGGTAATTTTTTTTTAAGTTTATTCAATTTTTCATAATTCACGATTTTATTACTCGTGATCGAAGGAATTTTATTTCGAACGAATAAATATCGATCTAATTCAAGGGGAATAAATGTTGTCTGATTTTTTTTGTGAAGTTTATTCAATTTTTCATAATCCACGATTTTATTACTCGTGATCGAGTGAATTTAATTTCGAGCGAATAAATATTGATCTAATTCAAGGGAAATAAATGTTGGCTGCTTTTTTTTAACTGTATTCAATTTTTCATAATCCACGATTTTATTACTCGTGATCGAAGGAATTTAATTTCGAACGAATAAATGTCGATCTAATTCAAGGGGAATAAATATTGACTGATTTTTTTTTAAGTTTATTCAATTTTTCATAATTCGCGATTTTATTACTCGTGATCGAAGGAATTTAATTTCGAACGAATAAATGTCAATCTAATTCAAGGGGAATAAATATTGACTGATTTTTTTTTAAGTTTATTCAATTTTTCATAATTCGCGATTTTATTACTCGTGATCGAAGGAATTTAATTTCGAACGAATAAATATCGATCTAATTCAAGAATAAATGTTTTCTGATTTTGTTTGCTCTTATGTTGCTCTCGGTGCACCTGCACTCTAGATACGACGATATGGCGTATCTTTCTTTCTCTTTTTTGATCTTTCTCTCTCTCTCTCTCTCTCTCTCACACACACGTCGATGGAGACTTCGCAGCACACACAACGCTAAAGAAGCGCAGACCACAAGGGGACGCGGATTACGAGAGGCATTGTAGGATATCATAGACAAAAGCCGGCTACATTTCTTTTCGTCGTGTCAAAAGGAAGCGTGCGCGAGGTCTATTGTGCGGCTGGTGCGCACTTGAGTCTACTCGTGTGGCCACGATCTTATACCAACAATAGATGTTTCTCGCTTCTACAATTGTCGTCCGGGATTCTATCCATAGACCTAACAGAAGGAGTTGCTCTCGGAACGTTCGAGTTACACCCGTTTGACTAGTCCCTCTCTCTCTTACTTTCAAGCCTACGAGACAAGAGACAGATCTTGTAAAAAGTCGCTCGGAAATATACGCGAGAGAACGTGGGCGTAATCGTTGACTCAACCAAAAGATCGTTTATCTTATTCCACCTTTTTAAATAAAATTTTATTCAAATCGTTCAATTCATTACTTTTCCTTTTACAATTTTGATAAAACCACGTATCGATCGATTTCTCCATTAAACCTTAAGAAAAATCAAACAATTTCTTCTTACCTTTAATTTCTTCTCGTTTAAACTTTCATCCCGTAAAATCACTTTTGCCTATGCTCAAAATTCCCCAAGATACAGTCTCGTATCATTTCGCATCCGCTGACGTTTCTAACATTTTTCTTATTTCTTTTTGTTCACAGCGTATAAAAGCGCGGATGACCCAATTCTTCGATTTGTCACGCCTTCTTATTCCACACCTAGCTTTCACCGCTATAGATCAAGTGGTAGAGGGCGGACACAGTCCGGTCGTAGAAAAAGAGAGTCGATACATAGCTAGAGGAGCTCTAATCGTATATTTCGTCCACCGTCCTGCCGTAAACTCGATCTAAAGTGTCGAAGTAACTTCGCGTCCGTCGAGATGTTGGATTCGTTAGCAAAAAACCATCATGGACAACATTCCTCCGCGAGAATCCACCTCCCACCTTCTCTCTCTCTCGTTCCTTGGATCGACTTTTATTATTTTCATTGCGATCCTGGCACGTACGTAAACGTATAAGCCATGAGGGACACGCGTGAAGATTACCTCGCCCGAAGGATCGTTCTTTCTAGCTTTTTCTGGACTCCCTGCTCTCTCCCTCATCTTCGTGAAACGGTTTTTTTCGCGCGTCGCGGCACGCCGGCAAATCGGCCGATCTTGGAGCGCGACGCGCTCGGTGTGGGCCGTAGATCTTCTCTTACACACGGCGCACGCGTTCGAGAAACGAGAGGATCGATCGAATCCCTTGGTAATATATCTATATATTTTATATATATATATGTATATATGTATATAAATGTAGCTCGATCCTCGATCGTGGCGAGAGAGCCGTCGGATTAAGACGGCAATAAATCTGTCCTTGTGTGCAGTCGTTAGTCTACTCGCAATCCAGGTATAACCCGTGTGCACATCCTCTCCCTCTCACTCTCCCGCCGTTACACATCCTCGCGCGAGAGTTCTCGTTTCTTGCTTGGGAAAATATCTTCATCATCCTGAATCGCGCGACGAGAATTTACGTCGACGTGAAGATTTCTTTGTCGAGGCTACTTTGCCTCGTAAACACGTAAATGCTTGAGGAAAAACGAAGGGAGGAAAAGGGTGACGGAGGGTAAAAAATTAACAACGCGTTGAATTTTCGATCGAGGAAAGTGTTGGGACGAAAATAGTCGAGGATGAATGGATACGTTAGAGAGGAGAGCGTGAATAATAATCGAGGTATGTAGTCTCGTGTCGCGTGTGTAGCGATAAGTCAAAGTTCTTATCGCGATATAAAACATGGGCTATATTCTAGACAGCTTATACGTCTGTGTATTTTATCTTGTTTTATAATGGTTTAATGTATAATCGAATATATATTAATCGAGTCCAATCGATGTCGAGTCTCCTTACGTCTCAATTTTCTTTAGACACGTGGAAGTCGTATCTACCTCGCTAAGAATCTTGTAAGATAAAGATTCGAAAATTGGCAACGATAAACAAATTTTTTAATAAAAGAAATAATAGATTTCAATCCGAGAATTGTGAAGCGAAAGCTGGATTGTGAGGAAAATAACGATTAAAAAAAACATATTGTTTTATAATCTTGTTTTATAATGGTTTAATCTATAATCGAATATATATTAATCGATTCGACTCGATGTCGAGTCTCCTTACCTCTCAATTTTCTTTAGACACGTGGAAGCTGTATCTACCTCGCTACGAAGCTTGTAAGATAAAGATTCGAAAATTGGCAACGATAAACAAATTTTTTAATAAAAGAAATAATAGATTTCAATCCAAAGAGAGGCAGTGGCACAGGGGTTAGCGTTCTCGGCTCTCAACTTGAGGGTCTCGGGTTCGATTCCCCGCCGGCACCAATAGAATTTTTCTATGTGTTTATTCTGTGCTCTCGGTGGTTCGGAACCCACCTAAAACTGTAGGTCCAACGAAGTGGTTGATGGTGGAAATGAGGATCGCGGTGATTGTAAGAGAGGAGGAATGTAAAAACCCGCAAGGGTATACATTGGAATAAGAAAGACAACTACTACTACTAATAGATTTCAATCCGAGAATCGTGAAGCGAAAGCTGGATTGTAAGGAAAATAACGATTAAAAAAACATATTGTTTTATAATCTTGTTTTATAATGTTTTAATGTATAATCGAATATATATTAATCGAGTCCAATCGATGTCGAGTCTCCTTACGACTCAATTTTCTTTAGACACGTGGAAGTCGTATCTACCTCGCTAAGAATCTTGTAAGATAAATATTAAAAAATTGGCAACGATAAACAAATTTTCAAATAAATATAATAATCGATTTCAATTCGAGAATCGTGAAGCGAAAGTTGGATTGTGAGGAAAATAACGATTAAAAAAAACATATAGTTTAATAATTTTGTTTTATAATGGTTTAATGTATAATCGAATATATATTAATCGAGTCCAATCGATGTCGAGTCTCCTTACGTCTCAATTTTCTTTAGACACGTGGAAGTCGTATCCACTTCGCTAAGAATCTTGTAAGATAAAGATTCAAAAATTGGCAACGATACCCAAATTTTTTCATAAAAGAAATAATAGATTTCAATCCGAGAATCGTGAAGCGTAGACTGAATGCTGGATTGTAAGGAAAATAACGATTAAAAAACATATTGTTTTATAATGGTTTAATGTATAATCGAATATATATTAATTGATTCGATGCAATGTCGAGTCTCCTTACCTCTCAATTTTCTTTAGACACGTGGAAGTCGTATCTACCTCGCTAAGAAGCTTGTAAGATAAAAATTCGAAAATTGGCAACGATAAACAATTTTTTAAATAAAAGAAATAATAGATTTCAATCCGAGAATCGTGAATCGTAGAGCGAGGATTGTGAGAAAAATAATAACAATAAACAAAAAAAGAAAGAATTGGTATCGCCATATCTGTGTCACACCAAAGCTCCATGAACACAACGTCCGATACGAGCGATAGTTCAGCTCTGATTCACCGCACTGGCAATGTTAAAATCACCTCGTACACCTTCGAGTTATTCGCACGTATTTATATTTGTATATAGGTTTTTGTACGTGTGTCTGGTTGTAACAGAGAAACGATATAGGTACTTTCTCTTCATTTACAACGAACTCACGGGGCGGACCAGATTGCGACCCCGACGAGACTGTAACAGACTCGGGCAATGATCGCCTAGAATGAGAGAAAACGCGAGAGGTAGAGAGAGAGAGAGAGGAGGCGATAGGGAATGATTACAGAAAATTTCTGCAATTACGATTTATAAAAACTACGATTATTTCTTTTTTTATTTCATTACTCTCGTTTAAATAGTTTCATTTTATTTTTCTTATTCGTCAATTCTTTCCTAGGAGAATGATAGAATTCGAAATATCGCGAGAACAACGTGCGAAAAAAACGGTGATAAAAGTATGAAGAAAGATGCGAAGGAAGAATCGCGAGAGGAAGACGCAGGAAACGAGCTGCGGTGTTATCGTACGATTGCCGAGCTCCTGTACGAATCGAGCCGATATATCGCCTAGGATATCGAGAAACTATCATCCACCGACGGGAAGAAGCCATATCGAAATAAAGTTAACTACCTGAGAAACGAGCGATCTGCCACAACCTTCGTGCGATACAAAATAACAATCCAACGATAAATTATCGAGCAAGCTCCTCATTTCCTAATCGTCACCACGTGTCTCCATCAAAAACAAAACAAACTCCAATTCCATTTAAAATTCAAATTCAAAATACAAAAATAACAATAAACCTCGAAGAAAAAAAAATTGAAACAAATTATTCGAGTAATAAAAACAAATGAAAAGAACGAATATTAGTCATATCGAGACCCTTTTACCGCAGTTATTAACGATCGTGCGATATGCACATGTAGCAATACAACCAACGACGTAAATTTCATTATCTGCGCCGATACGTCTGGTGTTCGATATTATCACATTTCGATCTTTCCAGTTTAGATCAGGGGAAAAGGAGGTAAAGGGGTTGTCTCGAAGGAGGTGGCGAGGGGGTTGCAGTGTGCCGCTGTTGCTCGAAGCTGCGTGCAGTTACTCACGAAATCCGGTTTAACGGGAGAGTCTGGCTATAATAACGCGACTCGTAGTGCAAGAGTTCGCCTTGTATAAAGTTATATAGGTGTTGGTTAGCGCAAAGCCATAAACTTCGTCACAGATATATATCTATGCAACCCTTTCGCATCCCCCTCTTCTCGATGCACACCGCATTTTGATGCAACGAGAGAGAATATCGACCACTTTGTGTATTTCTATCTACGTCTGTGTGTGTGTGTGCGTTCACGGGGGTAATTGCACGAGTCTTTCTGCCCCCCTCCTCTCTCCATAACACGTTTCCGGTGGCTCGCACAGGTTCCCGGTGAGCCTGCACGTGACTCAGAGACGATATCCTCCTCATTTCACTTCTTCACAGCTACCTCTGTCCGAATTTAATCTGTATCTTCGAGGAAAGAGGAGGAGGGAGGGAGACGATCGCGGTGAAGCTGGATCGATCGCGATGATTACTCGAGTTGGATGAGGAGAGTGGGGGAGGGGGGGGGGGAGAAGAGGACTAGAGGGTTTGCTCAACCGCAAGCTTCTCTCTTTTCCGTCCGTTTGTCAGTGTATAACGTTCCTTTATTTTTATCGTTTATTTTATTTTTTGATTTTTGTTATTATTATTATTATCCTTTCACTCTCGATCCTTTTGCGTTCGACTGGAGGATCGCGAACGTGTAAATATAACGAATGATCGGGCCCCGAACGGCTAATGGACCCGAGAGGGATGAGATTTCGTCCCGACGAGAAAATATTACGAGCCTCGCGTATACGTTTTATATATAAAGCGCTCTTCTCCGTCTATGGGAGAGAGAGAGAATTCTTCGGGAGCCGATCGTAATGGACGATAATCTGTTGGAATATTTCACACGTAAGATATTGCACGATTTTCGTGTAATAGGTTTGCGGCATAAGCCGCGGGCCGAGTTGGCGAATCTCAACTGTTTGTAGTCTTTCTCGCATCGCTGTGTAGTTTCAATGCGCGGTACTTATTTCGTGGCATGTATACGAAATTATTGAGTGTTGAATTTTAACGTTGGACAAATATAGCCATTGGTATAATGGAATCGTTGATTTTTCGGTAGCGAAGGAAAAATGAAATTTGGCGGATGAATTGCTGCGGGAAGAAGGAAGGAGTAAATAAATAATAAATAAATCGACGTCACGTGTTTCTTCTTTTCTTCGAGCACACGCTGTTTAACACCGCGTATCCGAGTGCAATGTACCGCTATGCACGCCGGGTTGCCTTGCCCCTGGCGATATATCGTTTCTCCCTCTCTCTCTAAATCTCAATTAGTGAAATTGCACTAATTTTAGTCATGTTTTATTAATTCATTTAGGGAAAAGTGGGTCATTAATGATTAGTGAAAAATCACTAATTCGATTAGTCAAAAATGATTACTATAAAAATTAGTAAAATTTGGCTACACAATTAATAGTCGGCACAGCTGATATGTTCATGCATCAGCCGATTGTAATTCTTGGCGTGAATAATATGTAATAATCTCATACGTACCGACAAGAAAACGAAACGTTCGTACACTTTTTGCTTTTCTCCTTAAAACTTTTATAAAATAAGATTCGCCGTTTCGCACTGCGCATGAACTCACTGACATGAGAAAATGACGGCTGCGACTTCACAATGGCAGAACAAGGAAGTATCGGATCGGGAGCTGGCGCTTGTGATTGGTCGATCGCTGAGTCCTGTACTAATTGATTAGTGATCGTGTAATGTCACTAATGAATTAGTAAACTGTATTGACTACATAATAATCAATCGTATTACTAATTTGCTTTAGTAAGCCTATTTTACTATTTTTTATAGTATTCTATCAGTGAAACGGTGCGTTTATCACTATTTTACCAGTGGAACATGCATTTACTAATTAAATTAATCAATTTTTCACTAATTTTGATTTAGAGCGCTCTTTCTCCATTTTCTCTCCTGGAATTTTCTCGCGATGCAAACTGCCTAATCTTCGTTAACGGATTTACTTCGATAGATTTTAAACTAGAAGACAAATGAGACGAATGAAAATTGTTGATTTTGTTTTTCTGTTTTTTTGAGTTTTGGGTAAACTATTTATTTTGTCGTAAGGGGTGAACGAAGGAGGGGGAGTTTACGCGATTGGGATAAAATCGTGCGACCACCCGCGCGCTCTCTAGCTACAAATTTCCTGCGGGTTTTACTTGGAAGTGAGAGAGAGTCGAAGTGTCACGGGCCAACGATCTTGACGCCTTTAATTCCTGAGTGCCTTCTGCACTTAAGACAGCAGGTTGAACGATGAGTCGCGATCTCTCATCGATGCTTCGATGTTATTAACGATTTATCGAACCGAGACTTCTGGACCGAATCGATGAGACAGGTGCGAAAGTATTTCAACGCTCTTCCCTCCTTTTCGTCCTCTACATCGCAATTTTCTTCTCAATCTTTCCGTTTCCATCGAAAAAATTAGTACAATTTTGAAATGAAAAAAATCGATAAAAGATCGATTAAATTTGCAGCGTTTGCAATTCGATTCGGGAATCACAGTCCGTCGCTAATGTCTCTGTTAATACTGTTTGTTTTTCAGTGGTAATCGCCGTCGGCAACGAAAACCGTGTGGATAATCGTCCGCGACGAGACCGAAGTCGGCGCGTTTTCAGGGACATTAAAGATACCGATAGCGAGACGCGAAGGATCTCGAGGGAATATAAAATTATCGGAGTCGCGGGAACGAAACGATCTTGGTATCGTCTGTCTCGATTTCGCTCTTTCTCTTAGGAGGAATCCTTCCAGGCTTATTGTCTCGTCCTATGCACCACGACCACTCAATGAGCCGCGTCCATTATTTTTCCATCCACCTCTCTCTTCTTCTCGCTCCGGTTGCACATTTCTCCCTGCTGCTCGCACTTTTCACTCAATCTTCTCGCTTCTTCGTTATAGACGGAGGTAGACATTGTGGCTTCATAAAGATGTAAAAATTTTCTGGTCTTCTTTACCCCGTCGTTTATCGTGGGAGAGTCGTAACAACGCGAGTCTCGGGAAGATCCGTTTTTCGCCCTCGGGGTGAGAAATATTTTCTTTTATTTTCTTTTCCTACCGCAACGTTGGGATATTTTCGTTGCTTCTTCGTCCATCGAATGAAATTCTTTTCTTTCTTCTGGATTGAAATTGTAAATTCGCGAAGTCTTCGATGCCGAGGAACTGATAAATTAATTGCAAAACACGTGCGTCAATGGAGAGAAATCCTATCTGTTGCGTTCGTTCATTAAAATCGCGCGTTTTCGAAGCAAACGTTCTCTATCGCGTGCGCCCGAGCTCGATACGTGCTGATAAATTCGCCTCTTAAGGATTTCCTGAGTGTTGCAGTCCTATTTCTTTTTTTTTTCTCTTCTTTTATTATTTTATACATTTCTCGTTATCATCTCGACTAATTTCTTACGTTTTTCCACAGACACACACGTGCAAGTTCCGTAATAACGAGGTCGTAAGTTTATCTCCATAATTTCTACAAATACCAAATCCGGCAGGAACAGATCGATGACGAATTGTTAATAAATTTCGAAATTAAAATCGACCTGTATACAAGGAAAGAGGGAGGGAGGAAGATCTCGAGAGAGAGAGAGAGAGAGAGAGAGGGGCGTGCAAAAGAGGAGCCAAAGTTGGGGGCGTCTCAAGCCGCGATATATGGAAGCCACGTACCATCGTATACAAATATAGACGGTTGTGCCAGGGTTTATTCAACGATAAAGGAAAGAAAGTAAAGAAAGAAACGGAGAGACGAGAACGAGCGGGCGTCCAGTCGGGTAAGAGCGAGAGGAGAAAAGGAACGCGGTGTGTTGGTCATAACGGCCGAAGAGTGTTGGTATCTCTTGCACACCACCTACAACTCTACGTTCGAATGAGCACAGAGACCGAGCACACGAAACTCTAAAACCCGAGAGAGTACGAGAGAGAGAGAGAGAGAGTTGGCCTGTTCGCGGTGTTTCCTTAGCGGGAGTCGGCCAATGGGGAGCGAGTGGGCGCCGCGGGTAGGAGGAGACAGTTCCGCGCCGACAGACGACGTAATCACCCGCGGCGGTTGTACGCGCGCTCTTTGCTTATCCTGTACATTTATATATAGAGATATACTTGTATATCGTCGACGTCGTCGTCGTAGTCTTCGTCGTTGACGTCGCGTTACCCCTTTAGCTTGTCTCTCCTCTCTCCGTCTCTTTCCCTTCTCCGGAACGGCGAGTTTCAACTCGCAGGAGGGACCGAGGCCCCGCGACCTTTTTCCCCTCTCCGCTTGATGGGCACGACCGATCAAACCGGCGGGAGGACCCACGCGCAGCTCCGCACGACAATCACTCGTCTTGCTCTTTCTCGCTTGCTCTTTCACGATCCTTTGGGACTTTGGTGGGGTCTTAAGGCCCGATCGCGAACTCACAGAAGAGGGCCTCAGGGTTTCCACACTCGACGGCCGTCGCTAGAGGCGAGTTTGCGCGGGACTCACCGCGTGTGCCACGCGACAAACGAGCCTGTCCGCTACTGCGCATGCGTTATGACAGTCATCCCCTCCACAAGGCACACGGACGCGTCACCCTGTATATGATTCTTGCTTTTTTTGAGATTCGCGACGGGAATACTCGGAAATTTTGTAGATTTTTGAATCCTTCGTTGAGGGTTAAATTGATTTTTCAATATTGAGGGGGAATAAATAGTCGTTTCGTCAACTTTTGCAACTTTCTTTATAAATATGCGTTCGTAGATATGAGATTTGTTCTTCCCCCGGGCGGCATCGACTTCGTGAGAAGACGAGAATCGCAACATCATCGTCGAAAATCCAATATTCTTTTCGTCTCTCGATAGAAAATGCAGCGTACGTCCCGAAGGCTTGAGCAACAGTGAGGAAGGTCCGGAACTTTCTTAGAGATCTCTCGTATATCGACGGTGTATTAATTTTCTCTACCGCATGAAGCGTTAAAAATCGAGGAAAAAAAAGGTAGAAAAAAGGTGCGAGAGATCGAAACACGCCACGGTTACTCCGTCTGTGTAATTTCGTGTTATTATCTCATTACTTTTCGTGGCGAGTGTATTTACGAAGCCGAATCGGTACGTGGAAGTTTCGATTTTAGTCTTTCGAATAAAATGGGACGCGTAACACGCCGAGAGTCCATTTTGTTGTGCGATACGGCGTTCACGAATCTTTCTCGTGAAGCTCGCACACCACGGCCCTCTCTTCGGCGCGGAGATGAAGGCGTCCAAGGGACTAACTAGCGTGACACTTTTGGTCACCCGAAGAGAAAATCCGTAATGGTGACTGTGAATGCGCATTAATACGCCTCGCTGCTTGTACATGGTACATACGTTGAGTTTACCTCGACAAAGTCAAGCCCGCTCTTAATCGATAACGCTTTTTGTTCCTCACGGACCGTTAACAGATGGAAGCTGAATTGAAAATAAAAATAAAAAATTTTCGTCCAGAGTTCCTTTCATCCTCGAAGCGTCGTATAATTTCTCATAACTGTTCAAATCGAGAAAAATCAATTCTACGGGCTGAAACAATTTTTTTTCCAAAAATAAATGACAAATAGAAATTTCTAATTGGGAATGAAAAAATCAATTAGAATGATTTTTTACTGTTAATTCTCTAGCTCGAAGGATACAGAACGCTTTTAGATCAAGTGTCCAAGCAGGTGTAGTCGATTGGATGATGAGAGCAAACTGTGGAACGAAAAAAAAAAGAAAAAACCGTTTTTCCAACTGGGCTGGAAGCGATCTATCATAACGATTCTCGATTCCATTGTAGAGACGGAAAACAAAGCGGTGAACAACGAGGCGAGCACCTGTCCGAGAATGATCCGGAGGTGGACACCGTTCCAGTGAAAAATACGAAGAATAATTACAAAATAACAGTTAGAAAACAAACTAAATATAAAAAGATCGAAATTCCTGTCAGTTTAATTCCGAATTAACAGCAAGAAGTTTAATTCGTTCCCACTAAAAGCCTTAACAACTCGATCCAGTCGAGTAAGCCGTTCCCAAAGTGATGTATCGGACGTTCGATGAAGAGATTAATAAACATAAATGAGACTGATGGGGAAGATGCATAGGCTGCGAGAAGGAGGAGGAAGATGCTGCAGCATCGTCGCATTGAGAAATGTACAGGAGGAAGAGGTCAGGCCTTACGCTCCGTTACTGAAAGGGAAGATGGGCATAAATGATGAACGACGTGTATCGTAGGTGCTTAACGGCCGCCGTCGCTTTGCAGCTTGGGATCTTCATTGAAAACGGTAATTACGTTCGTATCAACCTCGTGTATATACATATATACATAGTAAACCACCCCGAGGCTCTCCCGAAGGTGGAAGATGAGAATTGGCCTGCCGGCAAAGTGGCGCACGAGGCACTTCGCGATGTTAACCAGCATGTGTGATGCGTTCTCCAAGACTGGAAGAGATCGTAACTGTAGCCTCGGGCTGTTTTTGAACTATATTCATAAGCTTCCACGCGACGCCTTCTTCTTCACCCTCGTTATTAAAGCCTGGAGGTTCTCCTATAACTTATAAGTCTCCCTTGATGCGAAAACTGTAAGAAATACGTCTTTTTCCTGCAAACTGGAAAAGAAGTGTTGAATCAACCAGTTGATGACAAAGAAAGGATTCAAGGGTTGATCAATTCGATTGGTGCAATCTACTCGTTCTTACTAAAACCGAGTCAACCGGGTAATCGTGATAAAGCCGTGTTGGTGAGCTAGAAAGGCTATGTGAAAAACGAGAGTGAAGGGTGGAGGGTTCTTGTAGTTCTTTAACTTATAAGTTTCCCTTGATGCGAAAATTGCAAGAAATACGTCTTTTTCCTGCAAACTGGAAAAGAAGTGTTGGATCAACCAGTTGATGACAAAGAAAGGATTCAAGGGTTGATCAATTCGATTGGTGACATCTACTCGTTTTTAGTAAAACCGAGTCAACCGGGTAATCGTGATAAAGCCGTGTTGGTGAGCTAGAAAGGCTACGGGAAAAACGAGAGTGAAGGGTGGAGGGTTCTTGTAGTTCTTTAACTTATAAGTTTGCCTTGATGCGAAAATTGCAAGAAATACGTCTTTTTCCTGCAAACTGGAAAAGAAGTGTTGGATCAACCAGTTGATGACAAAGAAAGGATTCAAGGGTTGATCAATTCGATTGGTGACATCTACTCGTTTTTACTAAAACCGAGTCAACTGGGTAATTGTGATAAAGCCATGTTGGTGAGATAGAAACGCTACGGGAAAAACGAGAGTGAAGGGTGGAGGGTTCTTGTAGTTCTTTAACTTATAAGTTTCCCTTGATGCGAAAATTGCAAGAAATACGTCTTTTTCCTGCAAACTGGAAAAGAAGTGTTGGATCAACCAGTTGATGACAAAGAAAGGATTCAAGGGTTGATCAATTCGGTTGGTGACATCTACTCGTTTTTAGTAAAAACCGAGTCAACCGGGTAATCGTGATAAAGCCGTGTTGGTGAGATAGAAAGGCTACGGGAAAAACGAGAGTGAAGGGTGGAGGGTTCTTGTAGTTCTTTCGAGCACGCGGTTCTCTCGGCTGGCTCGTTAAAACGTCAGGTGCCCGGAACCGTTGACGCGCGGCCGTTACCGCGTTGTGCGCCATGTCGAGCAAAGGAGAGCAGGAAGGGTGAATGTGTATGTGTGAGAGGAAAAGAGCGAGAGAGACAGGACTAATGGTGAAGAACCTCGCAAGAGAGTCCTTCCTACTGTTAGAAGGAGTAAGTATATAAAGTTCCCTCCTCGCGCGCCACGGGCAATAATAATGTATGCCATTAATAAGAGAATACGAAAGTTGCGCTCGCGCGTGATGTTCGTGCCAACGCTCTTTCTCGAAGGAGGGAAGAGACCACCTTCGTCTCTCTCCCTCTCATCGCTCAAGGGCCATGTGCGAGGTCCCGAAGGGTGAAGGGCTGAGGTACGTATATATATTTAACGGTTGGACGCCACGTTTTTTTTTGGCGCGGTCTGGGGAGGGGGAATCGAAACGACCAGCGAGCGAATACCAGCTGATTCAAACATGTGTTTCCCGCCCTACGTATTTTTCTTTTTTTATATCATCTTTCATCGCGTCTCCTTCGTCTTGTCTAGCTCGGACCTCTCGCTTTTCCACTCTTCGTATTTTCTTTTCAAGATGCTTGGTAGAATTTGACTTCGTTCGGTGAAAATTGAGAAAAAACAGTTATTTTTTCTTAATTTCCTTAATGAATAAAAAAGAATTATTCGCGATGGGGTTAATTACAGCCAATTAAAAAAATATTTTGAGGGTACGCTCGTTGTCGAGATAAGAGCGAGTTTCTTAATTTCTCGCGTGGCGGAGATAGGGAAATTGGGCACGCTTCTTTATCAATTTATTTCAACGACGAAGGTGTGTCAGGGAAGCAAAGAAATGAAGAGAGACGGTTTTATAGCGCGGCCAAAGATTATTATGCACCCTCGCGAAACTCTCTTCGTGTGCCCACACAAACTTGATTAAGTCGGATACGAGAAGACTCGCGAGCAAATTTTCGGCTGGCAATTATAACGACAGATCGAGGTGTGATAACAGCGAGAAGATCCGGAGAGTCCGAAGCTTGGACACGAGTATCACGTGACGTTTTTGAATATGCGCGCGCAGGAGCGTTTTAGAAACTACAGTCCAGGTGGAATTAATAAGGGTGGATTATTATCGTCGATGAATAAATATGATGATTGATCGGTGGGAGGAAGGGAGGCGGGCTATCGCGAATCGCACCTGCCATTGCGATACGTGCTCGCCAGTCTCGGTAAGATCATCGACCCGTTTACTAAAATTCTAGATAAAACACGATTTCATAATTATTCATTAAATTCTTCATCGTTCAAAATTGATAAATCCAATTTTATTCACGATTTATCACGAATAGCAGGTTTTTCATAATTAATAAAATAAATAAAACTGTATCGATATCTTAATTAGAAGCTTTCGCGTAGACTTGTCCTATTAAAACTACGAGCGATATCCATTAAGTGGTGTTTATCGGGCGTACGAGTCGCATTTATAGCCAGGGTTGATTGAACGTTAGATGCAACGAAGCAGATGGAGGAGGGGTGGAGGTGCGAGAAGGCAATGAGAGGGGAAAGAAGGGAGAGAGAGAGAGAGAGATAGAGAGAAATAGACAGACAGACAGACTTGGTATTCCTGCATCGAGGTAACCCTGGCGAGACACACGTTGCACCTTACGAAGTGGAGAGAGCGTCAGCGATCCCGAGCTCTCCTGCACACCGTAACAGGTGCTCCAGCTGTCCCTGCGGCACGAGAGCCTACAGGGAGGAACAAGTGCAGCTCGAGAACACACCATACACAATTTTTGTTCTCTCTCTATCTCGTTTTTTAACGTAGGTAGAACCCGAAGTAGCACAGTAGGCACATGGAACGTATTAGAACTCTGTTGCGAGTCTGGCGTTGAGTGAGCGACGGTGAGAGAGGTGGGGTAGGGAGGGGGAGGGAGGAGGGAGGGTTAAAAAATACCAAGTACAACAGAAGTCGATGAGATGCGGAATGAGCGCAAGGGGTGCATAACTTTTTGAGTAAAACAGGGCGTAACGTAAAATAACTTCTTTTTTTTTCTTTTTTTATTTGCTTTTATCTTATTTTTCTACCCCTCGACCGTTGAACCGTCGGCAACCGTTACGGGGTTAGGAATCGCGCGCAACACTCCGGTCTTGCGTAATTTATTCATATACGCGTATTAACAGATAGGGATTTAACGGAAGGAATAATTAGATTATGGGAATTGTCAAATTTTATTGTCGAAAATTTAGTTTTATTGAATTATTGTCATGATAAATTAGTACAGCTGATTGTTATTATTTTTTTCTTGTTCGTTTACATCGGGATTTTATTTTATCAAAAAGGGTATGAAGGGTTTACTTGAAAATAAAAGATACGCGCTGTTTTTTGTTCAAAATATTTGTATGGAAATTTATTTTTATTGAATTATTGTCATCATAAATTGGTACAGCTGATTATTATTATTTTTTTTTGTTCGTTTACATCGGGATTTTATTTTGTCTCAAAGGGTATGAAGGGTTTACTTGAAAATAAAAGATACGTCCTGTTTTTTGTTCAAAATATTTGTATGGAAATTTATTTTTATTGAATTATTGTCATGATAAATTGGTACAGCTGACTATTATTTTTTTTCTTGTTCGTTTACATCGGGATTTTATTTTGTCTCAAAGGGTATGAAGGGTTTACTTGAAAATAAAAGATACGTGCTGTTTTTTGTTCAAAATATTTGTATGGAAATTTATTTTTATTGAATTATTGTCATGATAAATTGGTACAGCTGATTATTATTATTTTTATTCTTGTTCGTTTACATCGGGATTTTATTTTGTCTCAAAGGGTATGAAGGGTTTACTTGAAAATAAAAGATACGTGCTGTTTTTTGTTCAAAATATTTGTATGGAAATTTATTTTTATTGAATTATTGTCATGCTAAATTGGTACAGCTGATTATTATTATTATTTTTCTTATTCCTTTAAATCGGGATTTTATTTTGTCCCAAGGGGAATGAAGGGTTTGCATGAAAATAGAAGATAGGTGGTGATATTTCGATACGGTATCGTAGCGAGGGTCGGGGGTGCAAGAGGGCGAAACGCTTTTCACACGCTTCGGATACGCATACTTGACTACGAATAATATCGACTTTTACCGCACCGTGAGCCACATGTGTGCGTGTACGAGCCAACGAACGCGTTGATTTACAAACCGTGGAATTATATCGTGAGCTTTTCGGATACGGCGACAACGTGGTAGACAGGAGAGAGAGAGAGAGAGAGAGAGAGAGAGAGAGAGAGAGAGAGAGAGAGAGAGAGAGAGAGAGAGAGAGAGAGAGAGAGAGAGAGAGAGAGAGAGAGAGAGAGAAAGAGAGACAGAGGGAGAGAGAGAATAATAAAAAAAAGAAATTTCAACCCAAATTCCAATTTAGTTCCGGTTACGAGGAGTCTCGATGGGACGTTGCGAGGCGAAGGTTTTCACCCCGTGTTTCGCCAAGCGAGCTTCCGCTTTCGCGTTTTGAATTATTTCATATCAAAATAGAGCTGTTGCACGTAACGAGAGTTACTGTATCGTTGAATCGAATTAAACTCTGCTCAACCCTTCGTTTACTCCACCTCCCATTATTTAGCCTTCAGTATTTTCATATTTCTTAATAAAGCAATTATACATTTTCCATTCTTTAAATATTTATCTTAATCGAATAAATCGTAATTAAATATTTCAAACTAATATCGATCACCCGAAAATAATTCTTTTATTTGATTATGAAATCGAGGAGGTAAATAATATAATTTGAATTATTATTATTTTTTCGTGTTTCCGTTCGCCCTATTGGTCGACCGAGAGGGTTCTTGCCCGCGAATCGATCTTCGTACCAAAACACGATCCTCTTTCTCCCTCCTCCTCCCTCTGGCTGCCACGATTGGCAAAACTAATCTTCGCTTTTCGCGCTCGAATTGTTTCGATCTCGCCGCACAGTTATACTCTCGTAGATTCGGGGAGGAAGCGCAGGGAGGCGGGGGGGGGGGAGTATCGTGGTCTCCTCGATATCCCACCGGCACACCTGTCGTCGTTCCACTATAGGAAAGTAGGAGGGGGTGTGAAGACCGCAACGGTTCAGCGAAGAAAATTAGACGGATGGAAGTAAGCAACAAGAGGAGAAGAAAAACGAGCACAAAGAGGATCAAAGTGTAAAATGGCTAATCCCCACACGGAGAAAACAAATAAGGAAGAAAAAAAGAAGTGAAATGATTTAAGAACGGTGGCGAAAAAAAAATCGTACGTTTCTTGGAGCAGCGAGGAAGAAATTGGTACGTTTTACTCCGACTCGTTACTGGGGCCTCGTACGAACCGTGGGCCTTATGCCCCATCGATAGATCGAACGGTGGGGCATCATCGTGAAAAAAGTTCTAGACAGGAGCATGACGATTGAGAATCGTTTTATTTCTGTGTCCACGTGTATCAACGATGTTACACTCGCGTCGGGCCCAACTCGAAGGAAGCTAGACCCACTTATACATGTACTCGCGAGGATATTACAGAAACGGAGCAAACTTTCCGAGGCAGTTGGTAAGAGTGCGAGTGCGAGAGACAGATAGAGAGGGAGGGAGCCAGAGAGAGAGAGAAGAATCGAGATGGATAAGAGGGAGAGAAGGAGCGAGAGAGAGAAGCATCGAGTCCCGCGCGCTTAGCGCGATTCGAGGGAGTGGAGGGGAATATGGGCATTGCACATGGGAGAGCGGGAGAGCGCGCGGGGACTCTCATGCCCCGTCGGACCCAACGTGGAAGAGAAGGAGGTGGAGGTGGAGTGGCGGAGCGACAGTAGGACGGAGTGAGAAGGAACGATCGGCGATGAGGGAAGGAGGAGGGTTAGGTAAAGCAAGCGCGGAGGTGAAGCGCGACCGGCCCTCTCTTGCGCGAGGGGGCCCGTGGCTAGTCCAGTCCGGGACAGCACGCCTCCCTGCTGCACGCTCCACGAGGTACGAACGCGCACGCAGGCCTAGATACGACACCAAGACTGTCCTGTGGATTGCTCTCCCGACTTTTCTATTTTTTTTTTAATTATTTATCTTTTTTTTCTAATAAACAAAACATATTTCGTCTACTTTGGGCCCGACGGATTGTTTTTTAGTCATTTAACAAAAAAAAATAAATAACAAAATATATTTATTCAATCCCTCTGTGCGCGTGGTGACATCTCAGCTTCGAGTTGTCACGATTTGAATTTGTCTTTATCGAAATAGTTTAGTAGAAAATATCGATCGATCGATCTCGAGTGCGGTTTGGTCGATTAGTGTTACGAACTGTTTCCAAGGAGGCTCCGGTCGCGTTTGACTGTTCGCAGAGATCGTTGGTGACTGTTTTTCTCGTATCGAAGATCGAATACCGATTTTCGTTTCGATCGAGGATCGACCACCGCTAGCAACGACAATCGTCAATCGAAACATCATCAACGTCGTCGTCATCGTCCTCGTCCACTGTCTACTCCGTTCTAAATAATCCGCCCACCCACCCACCACCTCCACAATTTTCTTAAACCCCTTCCACTGTTTCTTCGGTCTAACCGATCGTTCCTTCTCTCTCTCTCTCTCTCTCTCTCCCCGTCGTGTTTTCCACATCGCCTCCCTCCACCTCTCCCACCTTCCTCAACCACCGGTAGCCACCACTCGTGTCCTCGCGATTCAACAATACGCTTCGCGAACTGTGACCGGGAGAGTAATACGCGCGCGCGCCTTTCCCAGAGGCGATCGAGCGAGATCGCACACGCGTCATCGCGAATTAATCATACACGCATACATCGAGGACGATTATCCGATAGATCGCCTTGCGCGAAAAAGAGAAAAGGCTACGGTGCGCGACGAGCGACGAAGGGACGGGAAAACAGTGTTCGCGATTTGGTGTTGACTTTTTTGTTTGTGTTCTTTTTTTCTTCTTTTTTTTCTCTTTCATTTTCCTTACTTCGAAATTATTTTTCTCTTCGTCGATCGAGACGCAAGGTGGATAGAGCTGAGGACACGTGAATTATCGAGAGAATTGTGCGGGTTCATATGTTCGAGGTGAATTTGTCAAGGTGCGCGAGAGTAAACGATAAGTCGGATTATATAAAAAAAAAGAATCGTAACTCGCTGCGAGAAGGAAAAAGGTCGAGGGTGATTTTGTTTTAAGTGAGTTGTTTCTGCGTATTGAATTTTTGATAAAATCAAAGGAGAATCGTGATATCTTACTTCTTACGAGTGATTTTGATCCGTCGGTGAGAGACTCGCGCTCGTTACGAGGTGAAAAATACGAGTTTGCCTCGATTCCTTCTTGTCTTCGACATCGGCACAACGGGAGTTGTGACAAAAGTGTTATGAGAATTTTGAGTTTGTTTGTGTGATAATAGAAAATAAAAAAACGAAAAATTCGTTTGTCATGAGAGGTTTTTGAGTGAGTCTGCGAGGGAAGACGAGAGCGAGATTTATCGGGGAAGAGAATTTAATAAAGTGTCGGAGTGTTACAGTGACTCGGTTTCTCTAAGAGACTTCGACGCAAGGCCCAGCAAGACCGGAGGAATACGCGCTGCTGCGATAGCTGTCGACGCTTAGGTGAGTCCATAATTTTTCGATCATCATTTTCTTATCATCAAATTTTCAAAATCTACGTTTATATTCAACCGTAAAGTGACGTTCTTTTTAATCAAAATATTTCCAATATCTCTGATAAAAAATTCAATCTAAACCACGACTAGGTCAATCAAATTACCCAGGGGAAGATTTTTCCTCCAATCCTCAAAAATCGTCGGATTACATTTTGGCGGGAACGCGTATCGCTTCTACCTTGCGGTATAAGAACCTCCCTAATCCCATAAAAAACATACCCTCACAGGTGTCGACGTGAGGATAATCGTTCGTTCGTTTACACAATTCCACAATTTTCTCATTTTGTTGAAAAAAATGGAAAAAAAAACAGGCTGTTAGGGGGATAAACATGAACGTTACAATCGTTCTGTCAACGAGGGTCGCCGGCGTCTTCGACCGACGGGACGCGAACCCATGCATAAATATATATATATATATTTATATATATAGAAGAGTATATATCTATATATATATCGCACAGTTGGAAAGGAGAATCGAATAAAGATCGAGGATAAGATCGAAGGATCGAGACACCTGTGGTGGCTTTTCCTCGACTACATATGTCTTACGTCCCCCTGCCACCCTCCCCCTGCTGTTTCGATGCTCGGGTCATCGTTCGCAGTCACCCCTTAGAAAAAGTTCGTTTCTAATCGTTCGCCAGGCATACCGGGGTGCATCTGCCCCCGTTCGAACATACTTTAAGAGCGCACGGGCCACCCTTGCCCTAGTCGGAAAAAAAACTGTTTCTCACCCTCTCGCGAAACGCAAGGAAGTCTTCCCCTGTAGCCAAGACGCACCCTAAAAAACTCGCGTCTCGTGGCAATTTCACCCGGAAATTCGATGAATACGTATGTTTATATATAAGGATGTAAAAGTTGGCGGGCTTATTTTATTTCTCGAGACGGCAGAGGGTACGAAACTCGCCCCCGAGACAACTGCGCTGTCTTTTACCCCGAGGCAGTTGGCCTTTAGCGTCAGGTGGTCATCGTCATTTATACAAGACTTTATTGCGTCTCGCGAGGGTTGCCCCCCTCTTTCTTCAATGTCAAGAGGGATTCCGTCTGTCTGAAATGTTGGTGGGACCAACAAAAATAAAATTAAAAATAACGATTTTATACGAAATTTAAATTTGATAGAAAAGAAGAAATAATTCATTATTGGGGCTCGCGAGGGTTGCCCCCCTTTCTTCAGTGTCAAGAGGTTCTCCATCTGTTCAAAATATTGGTAGGACCAAAAAAAAGTGAAATTAAAAAATTGAAAATAACAATTTTATAAAAAATTTCAATTCGATAAAAAAGAATAAACAATTAATTATTGCGTCTCCCGAGGGTTGCCCCCCTTTCTAAAGTGTCAAGAGGTTCTCCATCTGTCTAAAATATCGGTAGGACCACAAAAAAGTAAAATTAAAAAATTGAAAATAACCATTTTATACAAAATTTAAATTTGATAAAAAAGAATAAACAATTAATTATTGCGTCTCCCGAGGGTTGCCCCCCTTTCTTCAGTGTCAAGAAGTTCTCCATCTGTCCAAAATATCGGTAGGACCAAAAAAAAAATTTTAATTAAAAAATTGAAAATAACGATTTTATACAAAATTTCCATCTGACGAAAAAGAAGAAATAATTAATTATTGCATCTCGCAAGCTTTGCCCCCTTTCTTCAATCTCAAGATGTATACCATCTATCCAAAATATCGGTAGAAGCAAAAAAAGATAAAATTAAAAAATTGAAAATAACAATTTTATACAGAATTTCCATCTGACAAAAAAGAAGAAATAATTAATTATTGCGTGTCGCGAGCTTTGCCCCCTTTCTTCAATCTCAAGATGTATACCATCTATCCAAAATATCCGCCGGACAAAAAAAAAATAAAAAAATTGAAAACGACGCTTTTATACACAATTTCAATTCGACCAAAAAGAAGAAATAATTCATTAACGTACGTAGGGTCATGAATCTTCTATTTCTTCTCGGTCTCGTTCCATCGCTTTTCAATTACCTACCCGTATGCATGTAATACGGTACGCGGTTAATCACGTGAAAGTTGTTTCGTTCGATTATTATTAAGCAAGTGGTCCACTCGACGATTATTGTAAATCGCGGGGGAGAGAGAAAGAGAGATCGATTGGTCACGACTCGGCCTTCGGGACGTTCGCGATACACGCAAACGGACGCATCTTATACACACACACACGCACACACGTTTATCGCGTATCACGAGTAACATATACACATAAGCTGCCTCTAGCACTGAACTCCTTCGAGAGTCCTCTCGATACACGTCGTGCGGTGTGTTCAGGTATGAATATTCGAAATTGCTAATAAATAATGTCTGTCCGCGTCGTGCACGTCATGCCATAACTCTTGCCCACTCTCTCTCTCTCTCTCTACCCCTTCTCAATCTTTTTTTAATTTTTCAAATCTTCATTTTCTTCATCCCTCTTCCTCGAAGCTTTTAGCTCAATGCGTATTCCGCAAATTTATATTTACCGTATAAAGTGCGATTAGAAAAAAAAAAAAAAGAAACGAGATTGAATTAAATCGACGATCGTGTAATCGAGGGAAGAAGTAAAAACTTTATCGGGGCTTGCGATCGACGTAATTTTACAATCTCTGTCATCTTCCCGCCGTCGGGCACGCACGTATGGACGATAAGAGAGTCGTGTCAAGGATGTTCATCCTCCACCCTCTCTCACTCCCTCTCTCACTCTCTCTCTCTCTCTCTCTCTCTCTCTCTCTTCTTCACTCTCCCATCTCGATATACCTCTCGTGTTTCGTTCATTATTAGCCACGTAGAATCTCGTCTTGATCGATGCTTAATTACCGAGTGCCACCGTTGAGTCTCGTGACGCTATATGCTATATATAAAATAGTGAGACTATATATATATATATATGTATATATATATATATGAGAGTAGCAGTTATACAGTTACTCTATGACGCTGTTGCAGTTGCTCCGGCGCAAGACACGAGAGAGTCGTTTTGATGATAGTGGGCAGCAGAAAACGCGTTTTATCGAGCGACAACGCGTTTATTATGCGCGTCGTGCGAGGCAAATGAGACGATTTTAAAATCGATCGATCTGCGAGATCGGGAATTCTTAAATAATAATGATAATAATCGAATCGATAAATATACCTAGTGGCTCGCGGGATAATCAAATCCCGTATCGTACTTACTTTTACCAAATTGCATCGATTTATATATATAAAGACAAATATATATATATATATATTTATATATCGTTAAAGACACAGACATCAAAACATATTTCAACAGTTTCATTTAATATCGTTTCAAATCAAAGCGTAATTGTGTTTAATTAACGTCCCTTGATTGAAATAAATTCAGCGTTATACCGAGACCAATAAATTTTATACTCGTCCCCAGTTGATAAATATGTGGCCCGTACACCGCGAATCCCCTTTTCCTGGTTATATGAATTAAACGGTATATAATTTCCCTCCCTCCCTGGTGGTAATTGAACGGAAAATCTTGGAAATATTTCACCTCTTCGTCTCGAGAGAGAGAGAGAGAGTGGGAGGGAGGGAGGGAGAGACAGAGATAGAGAAATGTTTCATTGCGTGATATGCCATGCAACTGATAGTCCATACCCGGGCAAATGCTCTCGGTTCTCTCTTACTTACTTATACACATATCTCTCTCTCTCCAACTAAGAACTACACTCGATGCATAAATAGTTACTAGACACACACATATACATATACGCGTGTACACCCGGTCCTCTTCTTGTTTCGTTTATTATGCCGAGCAACTTATCCGATGGTTAATTGCGGAGTGGCATCGCGCTCGCGCAAACTCTCTGGGTTATACAGTTAACCAGACGGCTCCGCGGGCTATACGTATATGTATATGTATATGTATATATGTACAGGGTGAATTTCATAAGGTGTAACACAGGCTTTATTTTAAGCTGGATGGGATCATTACAAACAAAAGTTGTAAATATACATTGGGGATATTTTTAATAGTTTACGAGATATCAATTTTTAAGTTGGTCCAATCAGAGCGCGCCGGGAAGCATTGGCGCCGCCCACTGCCCGCTCTAGTAGCCAATGCCCGAGATATAAAAATGACAGCATAGTAATATAATAAATAAAATTGATTGCTCTGAATTTTACAATCCCAAATGCCTTACATTGTGCTATCTCTACTCCTAGAACGAGGGGTGGGCGGCTCCAACGCTTCTCGGAGCACTCTGATTGGCCCAACTTTAAACACTTATATCTCGTAAACTATTAAAAATATCCCCAATGTATATTTGCAACTTTTGTTTGTAACGATCTCATCTACCTCAAAATAAAGTTTGAGCCACCTTATGAAACTCACCCTGTATATATTTGTGTTCTAAGCTCTAGTCAGCATCGTCAGCAGGAGCACAGATAGATAGAGAAAGAGAGAAAGAGTACAGAGCCCATTCGTCTATGGGACAGACATACGCGTATGTAACTTCGTATGTGTTTCTGTGTGTGTGGGTATGTGTTTGTACGTGTGCATTTGTGTGTGTGTGCGAGTTGGGTCCGCGCCCTGGCACACACGCTTTCTGACACAGGCGAGCTCGAACGCCCGCTTCACGTACACACGTAGTCAAGTAGCTCGAATCTATTTATAGTTCTCGCTTGTGCTCGCCAATCGTTCCTACATACATATATTCACCTCGCACACTGATAAAATACACACACACACATATATATATATGAGGATTGCGAATGTTTTATCTGGAAACGCGTACGTGTGCTCGCGAGCGTTTCGTTCACAATCCCAGCTTACGAATACAAGAGTCGATACCTATTCTCGCTATTTACTATCGCGAAAGAGAGTTCCGACCGGCAAATAGTTCCAGCATGTGTATGCATGTGTGTTCGAGCTTGTGTCTGTGTGTGCGTTTCCGTGCGAGGAAACTGGCGTATACCGGCGAAGTCGTATCGACGGTCGTGCCACACCTGGCCCCGATTGCATCCTATCCATGTATATAGGGCCCCGTGTTTATTCCCATATGGAAGGTGAAATGGAAGAAACTTCGATACCGCGGGAAATCTCCCGGAGTATCGAAGCGCGTGCTTCGAATCGTGCTTTTTTTTTCTAGCTTTTTGGTCCTTTCTTTTTGGTTCACGATCTTCTATTTCGATATCTAGGAACTCGGGATTCGTTCTTTCGCTGGTTGTGTATAGCGAATGCGGAACGATATATCGATAGTTACCTTCTCTATGTATCATTCGTAGGGAGTATGGTTGAATTCATGGACGGATTTCAATGTTGAAGTACGATTCGTTTTATCGCGCGAAGTTTGTTACAGCCTTTTCTCTCGTGTGGCTTGTACAAGTGCGATGATATATGCGTGTTTATATTTAGTGGGTTGAGACGAAAGCTATTTTATAGCAAAGACGGACTGGAGAAATGTTAGATGCGAAATAATACAAAGATATGTCTCCGGGCTTAGTTCGTACGCGAGGTCATCACTCTCGCCTTGTCGAGAGGATCGTTTGTCTGCCTCCTCGTTCAACGCTTTACGACGATGCGAGGAACGAGAAGATATAAAGCTGTTCGTTGTTTGTGCAAACGCAATTGTGCAAAGAAGACAAGAAAGAGAGAAAAAAGAAAGAGAGAATTGCGAAATTTTTGCTACAAAAAACAATCAAACGCACTTCCGTTATCCGATAAGCAAATGGCCGGTCGTGCTAACAGGCCGCGTTACGTTCCAAAAGTGGAACTTGGGAATGGTTTTACCCCGCTGGGGGTAAAATACCGACTCGTTTCAAGTTTATCGAGACTCACCGAGTGCATCGGGACAGATAGATGAAAAATAAATGAGAGGAAAGGTGCATACGCGGAGACGCTGTTACGCTTCTCGCCCCCTTTTTTCCTCTCTTTTTTTTCAATCTCCAGTCAACCGGATTACATATATCTTACGGCTGGAGCTTGCCGTAGGAACATACGCGCGTATCTTGCGGTGTTACGAGCGATTTCGCCCGGTTCGAGGAGCTCGCGACAAAACTTCGGTTATCTCTTATGCTCGTGTCTCTATATGCTTGAGAAAGACAGAGAGAGAGAGAGAGAGCGAGAGAGTTGAGGAGGATTGGTACGCACAAGGCGTGTCGATCTTTCGCACCTGTTCCAACGATCGATCGTCGATATCGATGAAAACTCATACGATTTTTCGTTTCCTGTATACCTTCGATACGACATCGAACCTGTTTTCATCGCTCGTGTACGATAACACCGACACGCGCCTTACATCGACCTTACTTTACATCGATCCTCAAAGATTGCGCGAGTTCGAGGCTTCGGTTTCGATCGAAACGGATCGTAGTCATCCGTTTCAATCAGAAAGAAGGGGTGGGGCTAGTTTGCGAGCTCGTTGTTCGGATAATTCAATACGATTAACATATTACACCTGAACCCAACTACTCGAGAACATATTTTTGCAAGTCGCGAGATAATCGAGCAGTTAATTCTAATCAATGACTCCGCGACGAGGAAGAGTGAATCGTCGATCGGTCTATAATTAACGAGTTGGATGATCGAATGACGAAGCTACAAACTGAAAGAAACAATTCTTGTTTGCTTAACGCTAATGCGGGCAGAAGGTCGGGAACGCAAAAATCTCGTGACAAACTATTTTTTTTTTTTTCGATTCGCCGGAAATTTCCGTGGGAAAGTATTCTCTCGCGAGTTTAGCAATGTGACACACATATATACATGTGCATATCGTTGGAGAAGGAAGCTATGCAAAAGCAAATGCTGAATTGCGATGTGTGCGTGACGACTTGTCTCTCTCCCTTTCTCGTTCACGAGAAGAAAGAAAGAAAGAGAGAGATACAGAGAGAGAGAGACTTGCAAAGCATTTGCAGTACATATGCATAGAGTTCGCTGTAGTCGCGACGACGTCTCTCGCGGTATCAGGTGCTCGCGCGAGAAGGACCTCGCGTATATAAGTACACAGTCCAGCACTTAGCAGCTTTGTCACTCCTCTTTTCCCGCCTATTATAATATACCTTGCTTTTGCTGCTGTTCTTCCACATATATACATATATATATATATATATATATACATATGGACGTTGCATTATGCGCATGAGCACTATCTTACTATTTCTTGGCTTCTGGTCCTGTTTATTTGCGAGCTGTGCCTACATCGACATTGTATTAGTCGCGATAATTGGAGTCGGGTGTATATTGTAATAGACTTCTAGAATATACATATATATATTTATATATTTATGTATCTATCCATATATATATATATATATCTATATATCTATGTATCCATCTATCTATATATATATACCGAGAGAGAGAGAGAGAAAGAGAGAGAGGGAGAGAGAGAGAGAGAGAGAGAGGGAGAGAGAGAGCGAGAGAGAGAGAGAGAGAGAGAGAGAGAGAGAGGGAGAGAGAGAGGGGGGGGGGGAGATGTATATATGTACATAATGATAGGAAAGGATAGATATAGAGAACAGTGCACGAAGTAATGGTCGAGCGATCGAGCCTGATAAGCCGGAGAATCTGCGAATCGTATAAATTAAATGGAATTTAATTAATTGGCGACTATGGAATCGAATTTCGCGGTATTAATCAAGAATTCAACGTTTCTCGTGTTAGGTATGGAAATTAGTGGGTATAGATATGTATTTAAGGGTGTAATGGGAAAGGAGGGGGATGGAGGTAATGGATAGTTTGAATTGTGTTAGAAACCGGAAGTGACAAGTGTACGACCCTCATTGACGCCAATTTTCCGTTGGCTTATGTCCAGTTTATATAGGTATAGTTGAGTATGGGTAAAGTGTTCAACCCTTGCTCAGCAGGTGCTCTTTCATACGCCTTTCCTGCCTACGCTTTGGGCTCACTCTTTCTCTTTCTCTCTGTCTCTCTTTCTCGATGCTTGGTTTTCCTGCGTGCCTGAGCGAGACCGGAGTAACGTTGCCCTTTTATTACGAGTGTTGGGTGTTTGTCTCTCTCTCTCTCTCTCTCTCTCTTGGTTTCTGTTCTTTTTTTTATTACGCAAAGTGCACGAACTCGGGTGCGCTACGCGACGGGGAGCATGCTTTCGATCGTTTACCAACGATATATCGAGCCTAGGTAATTGTGCTCAAGCGGGTGGGTGCAACAAGTGGAAGTTTGTGGTATCAGGTGCGTCTTTTATTTTTCTAGTAATTTTTTTTAACCTTCGTGCGGGTCGCTCACGTGTACGCTTAAATTTATTTTCGACTAATTTGGAAAAATTGCTGTCGAATATTTCATCGTAATTATAGCGTAATTAAATATTTTCTTAGGGAATTATATCGTAATTAAATATTTTTTTTTACGAAAGTATATCGTAATTAAATATTTTCTTAGGTAATTATATTGTAATTAATAAAAATATCGTAATTAAATATTTTCTTAGGTAATTATATTGTAATTAATAAAAATATTGTAATTAAATATTTTCTTAGGGAATTATATCGCAATTAAAAAATATTTCCTTAGGGAATTATATCGTAATTAAATATTTTCTTAGGTAATTATATTGTAATTAATAAAAATATCGTAATTAAATATTTTCTTAGGAAATTATATTGTAATTAATAAAAATATCGTACTTAAATATTTTCTTACGGAATTATATCGTAATTAAATATTTTCTTAGGTAATTATATCGTAATTAACTATTTTCTTAGAAATTAAAAATAATTTTTTAATTTCTTATAACGATTTCTTAGAACAATTAATTTTTTTATTTAAATCGTTAATTTATCGTTTTATTCGATAAGAAGTCTCAGTAAATATCGCGAGTACGTGCGCATTATATTTAATATTACAATTCCTTCGTTATTTCAATGTTTTGCACATTTTAACGAGGAGTTACCAGAGACACGTGAATTTTAGTACTTGGCACGTATAAAGTTGCGCGAGTCCGCGAAGCGAGAAAGCCCGACGCCACTAACTACACAACGCCGCGCGCGGTCTCTTGTATGTTTAACAATCATTATTTGCGAGCCCGGTTCCTATCCGAGATCGGATCGGATGAGATCGAATCGCGATCGCGCGCGCTCTCGTCCCCTGTAACCCCACCCTCTCGTTTTCTCTCGAGCATTGTTGTCGATTTTGTTTTATCCTCACGATTTCGCGAACGCGCACGTAAACCACCTGGGTGTCCTTGCTCCTAACTCCGACCCAGCAGGAATTCCTCAAGCCTCTTTCCGTTCCCTTCGACCCCAGCAAGTTTGATTAAAATAAAAAATTACACTTTTCTAAAATCGAAAAAAAAAACATTTTTCCTCCCATCGTCTAATTTCAATTTTAATCAAAACAATTTTCTTTTAACGAAAATGATAAAAAGAAAATGGCAGCGTGAGTGGAATAATCGTTGGAGGGGAAAGAGCGTAGCTAAAGTTACCGGGAGTAAAAGGGATGTATGTTTTCTGAGGAAGAGGATTATAAATGTCGGATGAACTATAGAGAAGATAGAGAGAGAGAGAGAGAGAGAGAGAGAGAGAGAGAGAGAGAGAGAGAGAGAGAGAGAGAGAGAGAGAGAGAGAGAGAAATTGAGAGAGAAAGACCACGGGTCACACTTTATGCTTGCTGCTTTCCTAGTTGCTTTCCGACTACTTCTCTGCTCCCGCTTCTGTGGTCGCTCGATTCTCTCTCTAACGTCTTGGCTCGTGTCGTTATTCACGCACGCGCTATCCTTATCCTTGCGGTCCCATTATATATATTTCCTCCCTTGTAGCTTACACGCACATACACACTTATCGTATACGAGTTGGACCTGGTGCGATAAAACAAAAAGATTCGACCGTAAGCTTCGAATCGTTTATACTAAATAAACTAAACATGTACGTATGGAAAGAGAGGGAGAGATAAAAAAAGTCGCAAGACTGTATAATATCTCAACCCTTCGAGCAACCAAGAGAGAGAGAGGGAGGGAGAGAGGGAGAGAATTGCACAAACTGTTCCTCGCGATTCATTGCCCAGAATTCAGATAAACATTGCGGCGTCTTTTATATTGCTCACCTACGAAACTTTATTACAGACATTTATACCGACTCTCATAGAAACTTCGCTCGTTGATATAAAGTTAGTTCTCGATGTATCCGCTTATTCGCGCTATTCAAAGAACAAACACGATCGAATTCGCCTTGGCGACAAAATGTGAAATCGTTAAGGTTGTTGTGTATTTGTGAAGAAACGAGGGGTGGGAAGAGGGAGGGGGGAAGACCAATGACAGAAAATCGTATTTTTTTAGTTTTTTTTGTTAATTTTTTTTACAAGATAAATGCATTTTTTTCACCGTTTATATCTCGATTTCGATCCCGAGAGTTGGAAATTTTCACATCGTGGGTTGGAGCACGGATAATTATGAAATTTAAGATTTTTTCTGTTTTTTTTCTTCTCGTGACTCGACAAACTTGAGTCCCGGAGGCTTTGCCTATTCGACATCCGGAAGTCCTTCGTTCGAGTTTTCGACGGATTAATTCGTTTCTCTCCCACCCGCGTATCCGTACACTTATAATAAGTTGACCTTCCGACGTTATCGTTCTCGGATTTCCGGTCTACGTCGTTTATCGTTAAAAATAAACTCGCGACGCGGAATTGTTTACTCTCGTTCTATCTCTCACGCGTTCGTCAATCGTAGCGAATAATACGAGATTTGGAAAAGAAGATTGTTTTTTTTTTGGATTTTTTGTTTTGTTTTTAGTAACGTCACGACGGGCGTTTCCCAAACACGGCATGAACCTAATTTTTCTTCAATTACTCCGGCACTCGTGGACAGGAAGTCGGTTGAATGAAAAAAAAGAAACAGAAAAAAAAAACGAAAAAAACAAAACAAGTGCGGGATGGAGGAAAAGAGCGAGGAGGAGGAGAAAACGAGAAAAAAAGGGAATACTCGACGTCCGTTGGGCGCATCCGGTGTCAGGGTGGGTGAGAGAGACACACCAGTGACGCAATTGCCGCTAAGAAACACGCGGTCGACGAAATTACGAGGGAACGAGGAAAGAAAGAGATTTGATTTTTTGAAAAAACGCGGGAACTCGGGGTATGAGAATATTTTCACCGTTAAACTTTTTTTTTTTTATAAAGACTTTTCTAACGAAAACATTATTCACCGGTTATTGATAATCGTTGAAAAGAAGAAAAAAAATGGAACAATATTTCGTTCCCGCTGTTCGTTATTTCGAGAACAATCGTACAATGCGCGGGAGTCGATCGTTTCCGTAATTTCGCAAGATGTAAAAAAAATAATGAAAAAAAGGGGGGAAAAAACGAGCGGCGAGGTGAGAAAATTCTCGGTCGCGAAAAACGCTCGAGCTAAAGTTTCGCATCGCGGTACAATGGAAGTTTTACCCGACACTCTCCTCCATTCTGCGAGGCCTCTCTCTTTCTCTCTCTGTCTCACCGATCGTCGCGTTCTCTCGGTCGTCAGCCGATAAAAACCTTGTCGACTTCCTGTGCCACCCGGCTTTACCTCAAGGTCGCCTTCGTTACGCGGCCATCGGAGTATAACCCGGCACGGTAATATACTCGTATATGGGCCACTCCACGCTGATTCGATCCTCCGATCGAAAATCGTGGCATTTTTCTCAATTCTTCTAAGTGCCAATAAGTTACGACAGTTTTCGTCAATTTCGAACGAATCTTGTCCTGAAATTTCCTCTTATCTCTACGAACGAAATAAAAATCGTGTCTTGAACGATTTTTGAAAAAGAAAATCCAAAAATTTACAATTTTCCAAAATTTCGAACGAATCTTGTCCTGAAATTTCCTCTTATCTCTACGAACGAAATGAAAATCGTGTCTTGAATAATTTTTGGAAAAGAAAATACAAAAATTTACAATTTTCCAAAATTCTGAACGAATCTCGGCCTGAAATTCCTTCTTATCTCTACGAACGAAACAAAAATCGTGTCTTGAACGATTTTTGGAAAAGAAAATCCAAAAATTTACAATTTCTCAAAATTTCGAACGAATCTCGTCCTGAAACTTCCTCTTATCTCTACAAGCAAAATAAGAATCGTGTCTTGAACGATTTTTGAAAAAGAAAATCCAAAAATTTACAATTTCCTAAAATTTCGAACGAATCTCGTCCTGAGCCTTTCTCTTATCTCTACGAACGAAACAAAAATCGTGTTTTGAACGATTTTTGAAAAGGAAAATCCAAGAATTTACAATTCCTCAAAATTTTGAACGAATCTCGTCCTCAAATTTCCTCTTATCTCCACGAACGAAACAAAAATCGTGTCTTGAACGATTTTTAAAAAAGAAACTTCGAATCGTCGTGAAAGGTCTCGTACAAAAATCTAAAAAAGTGAATCACCGTAGTTCGAGTACGTTTTTCATCGTTGAAACTTTTGTTCCCCTATCGTACATTTGTTTCACGCATACATTGTTAAAACGCCTGCTCGACTTCCGAACCGGACTCCTCGTGTACAAAACGTAAAACGTTTTGTTGCACGTCTATCGCATAATATATTTATCGCTAATCGGTCGCGTGGGTTCAACAGCGTGAGCCAAGGTTATCGTACCTGGCGAGTAAAAGCTCGGCGGGAGGTCGATAAAACACTCAGATATCCTGCATAATACAAACACACACAGACAGACAGACGAACAGACACGTGTACACAAAAAAAAACAAAAGGTTTTGCCTTACACAAGAAGATGTCGCTCCAAAATATTTTGACGAATCACTCGTGAAAAAGGAAATTGAAAAATCGAGAAAAAAACGATGAAAAAACGCAAAAAAAAATATTTAAACGCCAGAGATAGCTAGCTCTCGGGTGAATCTCGAAGATTTTTGAACCAGCACACCGGAAATCGTGCTACGTGCGTGTCCACCGAGATTTAATGACCAGTGTCGAAACTACCGGGGCAATTCCGTAAAAGAACGGACGGGAGTTCTGCTAGCCAAAGCCAGGAAAGGTCTCTCTCTCTCTCTCCCGTCCAGAAGATCGAGAAGAGACGCGCGTGACACGGTGTTCGAGGTTTTTTTTAGTTTGTTTTTTCGTTTTTTTTCACAAGGATGATGAGTTTTACCGACGATTCACCAAAAAGCCGGCTACGGGTGAAACTGTTGCGACGAGAATACAAATCACGCGTTGATTACCAAGCCCAGCGACTGTTTCAAAGTTTCGATATTATCTTTGGAGCGATTACCTCATCGCGTTTGAAATTAAATTCCCTCGATCGCAAGATTTTCGATATCGAAGGCAAAAAAAAACTGTGAATTTTTTTCTTTTCACACTTTTGTTACGATCGTTTGAAGATATGGATGAAAAAAAAAATGGTCGACGAGTCTCTCCTACCGGGTTTTATGAATGAGACGTATCTCGGGGAGGCACGATTCGTCGCGGCTTCGTTCGAACGGGAGCCGCGCGCGTGTGGTTTTCTCTCCCTCCCACTTTTAGTCGAGCTTTCTCGATCGACATCTCGACGTTCGGCCTTCGAGGATGTGGCAAGGCTCGATACTTCTCTCTTTCTCTATCTTTTTAGCTCCAGCGAAATATTCGCTGTGAGAGAGTAGATCAGCAGGATCGACCAGATCTTATTTCAAATCGGTTTGCGGACAGAACGTATATATATATATAGTCATATACAAATGCACGATCGCTCGAAGAACCGTGAAATAAATAAAAAAAAATGTAAAATATCAAATAAAAGATGGCTGAAAGGATCGAGCGGAGTCGAACCCACAAACTTACATTTCAAATCGGCTTCCGAACGAGACTGTCGAAATATATATAGATATATATATACATAAATAGAAAGAGTGAGGGAGAGAAGGAGAGATAGGGAGAGAGGGGAAGAGGGGGGGGGGGGGGGGGAGAGCGAAATAAAAAAATAAAATAAAACATTGCTTTTCTCGGGTCTCGAGTCGGAGAAGATGAAGGAGACTCGAGAGAAAGAGGGGCAACAAAAAAAAGTGAAGATTCTCGCGGTGGACGACTTTCCCATGAATCAGAGGGAAGGGCGAGGTGATGGAGAGAGAGAGAGAGAGGGCAGATGGGAAGAGGAGGGGGCACAGGATGTGCCAGGACCAATCAATTGTACACGCCGATCTCTTTCTTCCGATATCTCATCTGCTTCTTCTACCTTTATCTATCCTGTTTCGTTGCAGTTTTCACGGTAGAAGGGATGTTTAACAATGTTTTTTTTTTTTTTTTTTTAATAGATAAATTTTTGTAATTAAGAAAAAAATGTGTACGAGGTTGACAGGCGAAGGAAAAAAAAACAATTGAAAAATAAGAATTTCAAGTAGGTAAGTCGATCGAGATTGTTCCCAAGGTCGCGTTTCTAGAAACTCTTCGCGACCGCCCAAGATCGAGTTCGACTTATCGTTCTTTTCCGTTTCTCTCAGTCTCATCGAAAACCTCGGGCTTTATCTCTTTTCCTCGCGTTATATATATTCCGCTCGCGTATACCGTTCGAAGATCGTGAAAGTGTAAGAAATCACGTCGAGCTGGTGCGAGAGAACCAAGAGAGAGAGAGAGAGAGAGAGAGAGAGAGGAAGAGAGAGAGAGGAAGAGAGAGAGAGAGAGTTAGGAACGTTGGAGAGACACGAGGATAGGAAAGATCCTCTCGGGCTACGGCGAGGCTCGTAGTGCAAGGCTTATCGCGAGGCGAGATCGATAAAAATGCAAGGTGGCACGCGGCCGCGCCGAGCGCCGAGGATATCCCCGGCACGTTAGAGACCGCTGGCTCTCGCTCAGACGCGAAGCGACAGAAGCAACAGAGGCCACGAGTCTACACGCGTAGAGAGGAACCACGGCCACAGGACGAACGAACCCGAGAGAGGAGAGGGTGGGCGGACTAGCAACTAGTGCACGTTAGGTACTTCTCGCTGCAGTACGGTGCATCGACAAAACGTACAAAACGTACAGGATGAGAAGGAGGAAGAAGAAGAGGTACAAGAAGAAGAACGAGAAGAAGAAGAAGAAGAAGAAGAAAAACAAGAACAAGACGAAGACGAACAAGAAGAAAAACTGGATGCCAGTGTCGGGCGTAGACGCCTGATGCTGCTTCGCATATATACATATATATATATATATATCCATATATACAGATATAATAATAATAATATATATTATATAATATATTATATATTATATATTATATTATATATTATATTATATTATATATTATATTATATATTATATTATATATTATATTATATATTATATATTATATATTATATTATATTATATTATATTATATTATATTATATTATATTATATTATATTATATTATATTATATTATATTATATTATGTTATATTATATTATATTATAACATATCATTTTATATTATATCATATTATATTATATTTCATTATAGTATATTATAATATATTATAGTATTACGTTTGATTATAGTATTACGTATGATTAGAGTTTCCAACGCAGTAACAAAGAACACATCGATCGTTTCGCCAAATTCTTTTCCCAACGACAGAAACAAAAAAAATTGTATTTATCGCTATCGTTATCATTTTAATAAATTTCCAATTTGTTACAACGATGAATGTAATTTAAAATTTATTCTGGCTCGATGTCTCGCTCTGCCGTGTTAGCAACGATCGAGAATAAACTGCAAACGTATATACACGTTCATCCTCGCGTCAAGCTTGAAACTTTTTTTCTTTCTTTCATTTTGTTGCTCTTGGCTTGTACGTAAGTCGCGATGTACCAAGGCGTGTACGAGGTAATAGAAGTGAGAGGCTCTCTCGTAGTGCTATCTAGATGCGTAAATTCCTCGCGGTGTCGCTGAACGAGCGTTAAATTAATAGCTACTCGTATATATATATATATATATATATATATACACACACATATAGCTATACAGATACAACAATATAAGTGCTACAGAGTTGTTACTCTATTTATAAATTCGTTCATCCGTAGTGAATCCTTCCCAATCCGTAAATTGGCGAACGAATAAATTAATTCCGATCGTGAGCGATTCATTGATGCGCTCTAGGATTATAATTTCGACGTGCCAACTTTCGTGAGAATACTCGACGAGAAGACCGTCTCTCTCTCTCTCTCTCTCTCTCTCTCTCTCTCTCTCTCTTTCTGTTTTTTTTCTTCTTCTTCTTTTTTCTTTCCTCCTAATTATTCGCATCACGTACGCCTCGTCTGTGTCTAAGTTAGAACGTGGAGTCTTATAAATATATGTATACACCGTTTGTAACAAACCAGGAGGGTAAATTGGTGCGTGAGCTTTCTCGGGCACGCGTGTCCGATCGTGCGTGCCCGAGATTGATCTTCGTGCATTTCTCCTCCTCCGTAACTCTATATACGCTCTAACGGAACACTGTACCTACCTCCTTCTAGCAAGATTCTGGTACTTTTTTTCATAAGAAATTCATCCGGTTAAGATTCTAATTTAGTTAACTGATAACAGATAAGAGAAGACGATCGACAAAATTCATAATTTCGATAAATTTGAATAAATATCGATCTGATCAGAAATATCGCTGCTTTTTTTTCCATAGATAAACAGCACGTGAATATAAAGCCTGTGTTTCCCGATTCGATTGATAAGAAACCTTCTTTTTCCAATTTATTTATTTCTTCATTTTCTTTTCTTTTTTCAAAAACCTATCGTCGAAGGAACTCGGGAAGTGGATATCGATCTTTGTATTACCATATTCCTCGATAGTCGATATAACAGTGTCTCCTCTTCTTCCTGGATCAGTTCTGCATTATAATACAGTTAGAGCGCTCGCGCGACATGATACTCTATCCCCACCTCCCCCCTCGCCCTTCCCCCTGCATATAATCCGTACCGATTATATATATCCACCTGATCGGCAACGATTTTATGCGCCGATTTCTATACTGTCCCGGTACGAACGAGAGAGCATTAGGCCTGCATTGTTATTTATATATAGGTACTAGCTATCGGCCGATAATGGAGAACGAGACCGATACCAGAGCGCCCCTCTATCTCTCCTTCTCTCTCTCTCTCTTTCTCTCTATCTCCCTCTCTCTCTCCCTCTCCCTCTCTCTCCTTCTCTCTCTCTCTTTCTCTCTCTCTCTCTCTCTCTCTCCCTCTCTCTCTCTCTCCTTCTCTCTCTCTCTTTCTCTCTCTCTCTCGAAACACAATGAATTTATCGATGCTCTTTTGCCGCCGCATCTCTCGCCGTTTTACCGTTACTGAGAGAATTGTGCGCGCGCGGGCGTTACGTGCCTGATGCCTCGCTTCTCTGCTTCTGGTACAGTATTTTATATATATACATATATATATATACATAAGAGAAGAACGAGAGAAAAATTGAGAACGCGCCACGGTTCTGTACAAAAGTGTGTCGGGCGTTTGACCAGTCGTTATATCGCGCCTCTATTCCATCGAGTTTCATACATTCGTACACTGTATATATATATATAAGTCTATTAGTCCATATTGATTCTGTACTTTGATACAGTTACGATGATTCAATACTCCATCGATATATCGTTGTGTATACACGAGGCACGTATTCGTTGCTTGATTTACTGTAACGTTGGTTTTTTTTTTTAAATTTCTTCTCATTTTTTCATTGGCCAATTCGTGGTTTCTATTTTCTCGGTGAATCGAAACAAGAACAAATAACGAAAGGTCGATAGAGCAACTTTATATATATAGAGAGAGAGAGATATCAATATATCTTGATGAGAACGAATACCAAAGTGTCTCACTTTACAGCGCGTGAAACTTGGACGTGTACACGTTTGTGCGTTTCACATTTTCGCTTTGTTTTTTTTCTTTTCATTCGTTTTTCATTTCTTCTCCGAGTTTGGTTTGTATATCCCGGGTGATAAGTAATACTCGCGGCAAACGATCGAACCGAAGAGCAAGAGGGAGAGAGAGAAAATGGAAGACACATGTTTCGCGATGTCGTGATTCGTACTTGAGTTATTCGAAGCGTATCGGTAGGCAGGTCTATAAATTACCGGTTGGCAGGTCCGTACGTTACGAATTTATCGAAGTTGAACATCTTTCCGGCAACTATATACATGTATTATGTTTGTGTATATAGATTTGTGTGTATAAGTATATATGTATATGTTTAACGCAACGGATAGCGCATATAACGTACAGTCCGGTGTAAATTCTGTTCTGTACCGTATCTTTGATATTTCCCCTTCCGCGAATAACGCAAGCCTAGCACTCTCTCGGTCTCGACTATAACATTTGCCCCGAACTGGAATTAATCTCGACGCTCTTTTATCCGGCTGATTAAACGTTCGAACGCTCGATTTTATTACGTGAGAATTAATCGACTCTGCGAAACGTCCTGTAGGATTTTTTTTTGGTGAGGTAAAAGGACGATGCGAGGTTTATCCATTGCTATCGATATAATCGATTTCTTTGTTATGTCGAGACATCCTCTGTATGTCTTTTCGTCGTGTATGATTTTTTTTTGGTGAGGTAAAAGGACGATGCGAGTTTTATTCATTGGTATCGATATAATCGATTTCTTTGTTATGTCGGGACATCCTGTGTATGTCTTTTGATTGAGAATGAGAGGTTTTTGTTTATGGTGTTACTAAGGAGTTGGAGGGGAATAGGCGAAGGAAAGTTGGCGGATGATGTCGTTCTGTATAATTTCAACGTTCTGGGAACTGACACTTGCTCTTCTATCGTATTAGATTGTTAGAATTTCCGGGATATTGAGGAGGGAAATAAAGAAGGCAATGTCGCGTTGAGAGGTTAACAAAGATTCGAGAATTCGATAGGACGATTGAAGCTTGTAATTATCAGGAAGGCTAATCGTAGTCGATCGAGTGAAACTCTACGGCTCGAGTGATTGATCGCCACGAACGAGATTGTTCTCGAGCTGCTTATTAACTTTCTTAATAGACTGAAATTATCGTTAAACGATTGTATCTTGGCCGCGCCGAGGCGAGCTTCTCGGTTTATTAATAAACTTAGGGGGCGAACTTCGTTAAGAAACTAAAATAGCGATTAACCGATAAATATTACCACCAACGATGTTCTATAATCGATCTCGTATAAGCGTATACCAATATGTGTATACGAGATTCGTTTTATGCCACTCGTAATTAAAATCTGACAGGAATACATTTTTTTTAAATCCGATCGCTGTTTTGCAAGGACCTTTTAGCACGTGGAAAAACAATGCAGGTGGAACTTGTCAGTCAAAGATTAATTCTAGGACTAAGATTATTTCTCCTGGAGACTGGTACTCGTCACACCTACGAGTTAACAAGTGTACAGGAAATCCAGTTAGATGTCACATAATTATTGAATCGCTTAAAACAAGAATTTTTCAATCCCATCACTGCCTTGCAAGGACCTTTTAGCACGTGGAAAAACAATCCAGGTGAAAACTTGTCAGTCAAAGATTAATCCTAGAACTAAGATTATTTCTCCTGGCGACTGGTACTCATTCCACCTACGTGTTAACAAGTGTACAGGAAATCCAGTTAGATGTCACATAATTATTGAATCGCTTAAAACAAGAATTTTTCAATCCCATCACTGCCTTGCAAGGACCTTTTAGCACGTGGAAAAACAATCCAGGTGAAAACTTGTCAGTCAAAGATTAATCCTAGGACCAAGATTATTTCTCCTGGCGACTGGTACCCGTTCCAACCACGTGTTAAGAAGTGAACAGTAAATTCAATTAAGTGTTGCATAGTTATTGAATCGCTTAAAATAAGAATTTTTCAATCCCATCAGTGCCTTGCAAGGACCTTTTAGCACGTGGAAAAATAATCCAGGTGAAAACTTGTCAGTCAAAGATAAATCCTAGGACTAAGATTATTTCTCCTGATGACTGGTACTCGTTCCACCCACGTGTTAACAAGTGAACAGTAAATCCAATTAGGTGTTGCATAGTTATAAAATCGTCTAAAATAAGAATTTATCAATCCCATCACTGCCTTACAAGGACTTTTTAGCACGTGGAAAAACAACGCAGGTGAAACTTGTCAGTCAAAGATTAATCCTAGGATCAAGATTATTTCTCCTGGGGTGACTGGTACTCGTTCCACCCACGTGTTAACAAGTATACAGTAAATCCAGTTAGCTATGACATAGTTATTACATCGCCTAAAACAAGAATTCCCAAAAATCCATTTCTATTAAAACAAAAACAAACAAACAAACAAAATAAAACATACTTTTCAATTTACAAAAATTCAATCCCAAGTATGAAAACCGGAATTGTTGAAAATTGTTTGAGTAACCGAGCACTTGGCGATAGGTCAGTGCCCCTTTTTCCATCTGTACACACGGTGAAGATAAATTATCATCAATTCATCAGCGAAAAGATCTCTGGGTCGTGCGCCAGGCAGATGATCCCTTCGGAAGCCGGCGTTTATGTAGATATAATCGACGGTTTGGTCGAAAGAGAGTGAGAAGGAAGAGAGCTCGAGAGGACGAGAGAGATCGGATAGAATGAATAGCCCGACGAACCGACGACTGTGGTACAGGTGCACGGTTGCGAGGGTCTGTGGCCGCGTGCCACGTTCGTTCCTTCGTTCGTTAGCTTTCTCTCTCTCTCTCTCTCTCTCTCTCTCTCGGGCGTTCTCTTGGCGCTTCGAGTTTGCCTGGTTATACAGGAGTAAGGTAGAAGTCGTTCGTCCTACACATACCCGTTAACCGTTGGCGTAAGGCCCAGGGTCTCTTCGCCAAGAGGACTCGAGTAGGGTAACCGCGAGTCACGGGACTCAAGTCCCATACATATATATAGAAAGAGGGAGAGAAAGAGAAAAGAGCCAGAAGGCGAGAGATGTGGGGACCGAAAGAAACATCTTGTGGGATTAACCGATGGCGCGTGCCACTGTGCTGTGTATAGGCCACAGGTGGCTTTTACTTCAAACACACCGGCGCACGCACACTCTTCGACCCACGCACTCAGGTGCATACACAAATATATCTATATATTATTCCTTCTTTCGAGTTATTCATGAATTCGTCGACGACCTTTCTCATTCCCATTCTCATTCGCGTGTTACACGTGCTATTCAAGAAACTTGCTCGAAATTCAACACTTCAGTCAATGATCTTTGTCATGACCGAGGGAAAAATGAAACATCTAAGAAGTATCCTTGATGATGTTTCAATTATATTCGATTAATATCGTACTTACTATTTATTATCAATTTAATTGCTTATAACGCGTTACGCGTCTCTTACGAAATGTTTTTTAGCGAAATAACTGAGGCGATCGATTAATCGCGAATCGATCATTCATGTAGGTGTTCAATTTATTCAGGAATTAAGATTAATTATTGGTTGCTGCGAAATGTGGTTGACGAAATAATACAGGTTTAAATACCCCCCCCCCCCCCCCCCCAGTTCAATTTTTCCCACAGAAATTTTCCTACGTCCTTAATTCCAAATTCTTCCCTCATACGAATGTTTGTGCGAGTAATTCTGGAAGACGCGTTTGGTAGAAATTTGAAAAAAAAGGAAGTCGCTCACGAATCTCAGGAAATCGAGGAAGATGATCGAGGACGAAGGAATTTCTACCACGATACTTTACGAACCGAGAAGTTGCATAATGTATCAACGTTCACGGTCCATTCCGGAATCCCCGTGGGACCCTCGTAGGTACATCATAAACCGTAAACTACGTAGAGTTCAATTTTAGTGCGTGAAGACTACCAGAATCGCATCGCAACTTTCTACAATTCCGCGACGTAAAAAAAATTCTTGCAAACTTTCGTATAATTTACACCGGTTCGAATCCGTGTAGACAATGAGTTTAACAAACGGGTTAAAGTGGTATCGTAGGGTGGTGGGTACGAGCGAGGGCGCGAGCGGGGTCGAGAGAGCTCCTCGGTCGAGCAATTCCTTGATGCACATTGTCACGCGTTGTTAAGCTTTGAGTACCCGCCATTACGCCGTTGACTCGCGGATAGCGAGTGGACTCGAAGCTGCTGTGCACAGCTGTGATAGCCGCGGCGGTAGTTTAGACCATATAACTGGTGGTACAGAATAGACCGGACTAGAGGCCTTATTGCCTCTGGGACTGGTGGTATAGTTCGTATACTCGCGTACAACTCTGCGCTGGGAAGGCTTCGCGAAAGAGGGGCGAAGGCACGTCCAACGGCTACCGAGTGCGCGTCTCTCTTCTCCTGCTACCTGCATCTAGCAAATGCTTCGTGCTCTTATATATATATATATAAATATATATGTCTGTGTATATAAATATAGTAGCGGTAGCAGGAGCAGACGCCGCTGCAAACTACCATACCGTACCATACCGTGGCCTATTACTATTTACGTAAGAGCTATTGCCTCGCGCTCCACGATAGAGTTTACATTTATATATATATATATATATGTATATAGGATTTATATACGACCAGAAGCTCGGTCCGAGTACCGCGCAGGTTTATTGAGAGGAATAGATAATAATAATAAAAAGAATAAAATAAAAAAAAAAACAAGAAAAGATTCACCGGCTGTTGAAGATGATGATGGCTGTTCGACAGAGCACTCTTCCTTTCGGTACAGCATTACCTCTCGACGCGATCCACGACGTCGAGTGTCCGACGTATTGGCTCTCTCTTGGTCATTTTTAATCGACGATCACTTGTGATGGATTTTTAATGGTCGAATACAGGAAAGAGCGAAGAGATTATTATAGAGGCTTGATCATGGATGCGTTCATGCTTTATATCGATCTTTTTTAATGCGAGAAATTATTTCGCAAGGAAATGTTGGTTGTATCAGAACAGTTTTAAGTTTGTTGCGAGGTCATGTTGTACGAAGAGAAAAATAGGCGAACGGTATTGTAGAGAAGCACCTGCTGTCGTATCGTAGTCGGGCCGGGCGCGGTGTACTAAACCAGCAGAGGGCGCTGCCGTAGCTTCGCCCGGAGAAGCTACACCGAGCGCTCGGCGAACGTGGGGGTAGTTAGTAAAGTACGCGGTCTTTCGTGGCTCGTAAACAATGGGTTAGCGATGCGTACAGTAGTTGGGCCTGTACACATAGTCGTTGTTACATCGTATATACATACTGTAAAGTCGAACGGTTCTCTCTTCACTCCCACGGTAAAGACTGTTCGCTTAGTACGGATCTTAGCTAAGGATGGACGAGGATGAAGACGAAAGAAGAAAAAATTGAACAGAGGGAGTAAGAGAAAGAGAGAGGGACGAGCCTTTGCGCCAGTTCACTCTCTTCCATCTTTTCCTCTTCATTCTCTTAGCAACTCTCGGCTGTTTTCACTCTCACTCGACTGCTCTCCCGACTCTCTTATATTCACTTATATACTCGCTTACTCACCCACTTAAACTTATCCTTTGGAGCTTTACTTACGACCCCCCGTTGAAAACGAGAGAGAAATCCCACGTGCTGGGGGCCTTCGCACAAATGCACTCGCTGTGGCATCCTCGTTCGAGCTAGCGCAATCTTACCGACGTTTACATCATGCTCTTCTCTCTCTCTCTCTCTCTTTCTCTCGTTGTATATACACGCTACATTCCATCCTCCATTAGGAGGATCTATGCGCGCGGGCCTAAACGTCCGACGGTCGAGAAAGACTCGCAAACAGCCGCAGTAGCCGCACACACAGTAGGGATACTTTGCGAGCTGAATGTTCCCTCGTAGAAATCGTTGCTTCGGAAATATGAGAAAAGGTATAAAAGTCTAAGGGTAAGGTTCTTCAGGAGTCGAAGATACTGTTGTATGTACAGAGACCCATGGGGAAAGAAGGCAAAGCGAATATGAATGTTTTCACTCGTTCCCTAATCAGCTCATAAACCGCTCGAGTCTCGTGCGAGCCTACGGGCTTTCTCCTCGACGAAAGAAGAGTCTCACATATTTGTATTTCTCTTACAGAGCTATATTTCTTCTACTCGAATGAAAGCCGAGTCGTGACATCATCTCGTAAATTTACTCCCTCCTTAGACAATTTCAAAAGTACACAACAACCTGAATAATCCACGCGTTAACAGTTTGATCGATGGAAAAACATTTACAAACTGAACACCTTGGAAAGCCTCGGTTCTCACTGGGAAATTTATTCGACCTTGGTACGAAACGCGATTTCCAAATACCTCGAAATTGTGGATCCATTATGTCCATAAAGTATCCTTCTGGGCAACGAGAGGGTGTGTTTATACTCTCATATTTTCGAAACAATTTCCTCGAGCTCGAGTCGAAGAACTCGTGGAAGTCTGGCTACCAAGAGGAAGATCGGTAATGGGAGCAAATAGGCCTGAATGTGCCGAGGGAAAATGTACTCTGGGTGGAGTTAAACTAGGATTTAACGAGGAAGGGCTCGTTTCTGGAACGCACGAAAATTGATTCGACGAGGTCAGGGAGAAACGCAAAGAGTGGCTAGCCTCAGTAACTCAAAACGAATCTACAAGACGAATGGATGATGAACGAGAGAACACGAATATATATATTTCATTCCCACATTGGGTATGTGCCCCACGATGCATCCTGGTGGATATACCCTCGGGCCTTTTTTTTCTCGCTCGAGACGCCTTCTTGTCTCAGCTTTTAGCCGCTCGTTCCATAGTCTCGATTCTTGGAGATCGTTCGACCGAACTGACGGAGCGTTGAGGAGAGCTAAAAATTGAGTCAGAGAAAAGCTCTCGCTTAATATATAACAACGCTGCCGGTTCTCATAATCCTTCGACTCCTGGTGAAGGAGCGAAATACTCGTGGATTCGTTCGACTTAAAGTTCGTCTTTCCATGTATCGAAGACGAACTCCAGTCTTCTACTCGTACGTCCGAGCGTAACGAGTAACGATTCTCAGCTCACTTTAGCTTCCTTCCGTTTCACCACTCTCTGTTTACGCAAATCCTATTTTCGTTCTGGCTATAAAAAAAAGCTTCTTCATCAATATTTCATATCGTTCGATAAATCTCCAGTACCAATAAATACATATAATGGGATTCATAAATAATTTATAGATTTAACGAATAAAACGAAGTCAATTCCCACAGTCTTGGTATGTCCATTGTCAGACGAGGATTACGTCGACCTTGGTTCCACGCACAACAGGAATTTGGTGGTGATTCCAGCAAAACAAAATCCATCGTTTTGATCGAATTCAAGACGTTTTCTCAACGTCGGGAAGATCGATACCGATTTTCCGTCCCACGTCTTCTTTGGAATTCCCACGAGAACGGGAAATCTTCTAGTCTCGACTTTGTTCTTTTTATCATTGGATGAACAACATTACTTCCTCTTTTTTCTGGAAAAATTGTCATACGATACCGGTTTTTCGATCTTACTCTTTTTTCCTTCGTTGGAAGACCTTGAGGAGTCTCATCTTCCGTTAAAGGGTCTCCAAGTGAACCGTCTCCTTCACCTCGGGACCGTTTTATTCGTTCCCTGGGTTATACAACCGCCCATTCCGTCTCCGCGCGCAAACGAAATTACAGCCTCATTCATCCTTTCATTCATACCGGCAGCGACCGCGCCACCGAGATAAGTCATGCGACCATCAAAGATTTCGTATATCTATGTATATAGCAGAAGTTCTCGACTCAGAAGGAGATCTTTGGACGTTTCGTCCCGTAGGTTCGTACAGGTGGAATGAAAGGGGAAAAAAAAACGATATCCCGTGAATAGTGGCGAGCACTGAGCAAAGCTCACCAGCTCCAGCTCCTCCCGCGGGCCGTAATAAGCAAAAAAGTTGACCCGCTCGCGGGAATCCCATTATACACATACACATACCTACACACAGAAGGGAAAGACGAAGTGGAAAAAGGGCACGTTGGTCGGGAATTATCCGTCTTCTTGGATAAAAAGCGTGGCGAAGTCAATTCCTGGCTCTCTTCGTTCTTTCTCTCTTTCTCTCTTCCCTCTTTCCTGAGTTTGGACCACCGTGATGCTTTATTTTTGTACAGAGAAACTAACCGCGCAACACCGTGAAACGACTTACGAAACTCGAGCGTACGAGCTCTCGATTTATCCATCGGTGATACACACTTCGCGATGAATAACGGGCATGGTTGACGGTATTCTTGATTTATCGCTCGACGAAGATCGTTAAATATTAATAGCTGGCTGTAAATTTAGTGATTGGTCTAAACTCGTTATCTCCCAATTTTACAATTAATTCCACGATTCAATGATTTGTTTTTCATCTTTTTTCTTCCATTCTTTCTTTTTACAAATTCGTTAAATTTGGGACACTTTTTGTTTTCGCAGGAAACGACGAGCCTGTGGAAAAACGCCTCGTCTTCGTGGACGAGGTGGATGCCAAGGTGGAGGAGGAGGTAGCTGTCGATTACAGACGTGGGTCCGAGGGCGTGGAGTGGCGTGCTATGATCAGCATGGAGTTACCCGGACACACGACGCAGCACGGTGGGCTTCATCTTGGGGTTGGCGTCAACCCCGGTGATCCGGCCGGTAGCGCGTTGGCGGCTTTACACTCGCATCAGCAGGATCCCCTCAGTCTTCATCATCATAATCACGGTGGCAACGGTGGAGGTATGCATGAGGAGTCCGAGAAAAAACGTACGTTTCTTCTTTCGAATCCGAGACCAAAGATAGAAACATCATTTTTATTCTTACCTCATTTACAAGTTTAATATTCTCACGAGTCTACAGCGGACGGGAGAATAAATACAATTGACCTAAACAAACAAAAACCAAACGACAAAATAAAACAAAAACAAGTCGAAGATTACGATCAAACTTTGGAAAATAGAGAAATTCCAGTCAAAAGTCGTCCAAACCGCTGCAGACTTTTCCATTAGCACTCATATTCGCGGGAGTTAAATCCCGATGTTAAGATACAATTCATGGAAGATCCACGAGGGGATCGAGGATGATAAATTTACGAGAGGAAGATAAAATAAAAAAACAAGTCGAAGATTACGATCAAACTTCGGAAAATCGAGAAATTCCAGTCAAAAGTCGTCCAAACCGCTGCAGACTTTTCCATTAGCACTCATATTCGCGGCAATTAAATCCCGATGTTAAGATACGATCCATGGAAGATCCACGAGGGGATCGAGGATGATAAATTTAGGAGAGGAAGGCAAAATAAAAAAACAAGTCGAAGATTGCGATCAAACTTTGGAAAAATAGAGAAATTCCAGTCAAAAGTCGTCCAAACCGCTCCAGACTTTTCCATTAGCACTCATATTTGCGGGAGTTAAATCCCGATGTTAAGATACGATTTATGGAAAATGCACGAGGGGATCGAGGATGATAAATTTAAGAGAGGAAGATCCTCGACGCGTCCAACGAGAATAGACAAGCTAGTAGTAAAGAAATATATCTGTGTACACGCGTGTAGGACTCGCCTAGGTACGACGAGAGATGAGGCTTTTATCATCGTAATTGGTCTTCTTCTTGTCCGCGTTGCGATACCGGTTGTGGCAAAGAAGAATTACCAAAAAAAGGATAAATAAAAAAGAATTTAAAAAAAGGACTCTCCCATGACCATGCGATATATATAGCCAGGGGGAAGACATCCTGGAAAACGCCCGAGGGTCTAAGCACCTTAGATGCGTAGCTAGAACTTCACGCCAGGTACGATAAGCCCAAGAGTACCCCAAGAGTGAAGGAAGGGGGGCGTACTCGCGAGAAATCATCGACGTATCGACGAGTCATCGATTCCCCTCTGGATCGATCGTTTTTTTTTTTTATTAAAAATAATTTTTTTTATCATAAACATTTGTGCACCACTCCAAGAGGAAATTCCAAGCGATAATTATCTCCTATCGACAATAAAACGATAGGAAACGATAGCTCGACGAATGTTCGCATAGACGGTTAAGGATCAATTAATTTATCGGAATAATCGATCATATCCTGTGTATAGGAACGAACAAATATTTCATTGTACTCCGTGATGCTGTAACACATTTGTTAAATCCATACGTACACGCAGCAGGTGTTCCGACTCGATTTTGTTCGTTGTTCAAAGTTGAAGCCGTTCGTTGATACTTGGATGTCCGACAAAGGAGGCCATCGGTGGCAATGGCCGAGAGGAGTTGGTACTAGGTGAAAGACAGCTTTGTCTTTCTTACGGGAAAACAATCGCGTTAGCGACCAACCACGCGGGCACAAATCGAACGTGAGGGAGTCGCGAAGATCGAGGCGAGGGGAAAAACGTCCATGGAACGAAGAGAAAAGAAAGAAAGTAAAGTAGGAGACAACGTTAGAGAATACGAGTGTCAATCGCCTTTTTTCCTTCCTCTCATTCGTCGTCTCACTTCCTACGTACGTCCTTCTTCGTCGTTTCGTACGATTCTTCTTTCTTTCTTCGGTCGCTTTTCTTCCTACGCGATCCGTTCTTCGTGAATCCTTTGCTTCCTTGGTGTATACTTAGATTACTATTATACGAGACTGTACCACTCGCGAGACAAGGAAGATGGGGAGAGGGACGGAGATAGGAGAGAACGATTGGGAAAAAAAGGATAAGAGAGTAAGATGAGAGAGTGGCAGACGCGCGACCGCGTCTGGTTAAGGAAGATGAAAGGCCGCCGCCTTGGCAGGAGCCAGTGACACGGCATGAGCCCCTGGATCGACCGAGAGAAACCGCGGTGAGCGTCAGGAAGCGAGCCTTAAGGAGCAACGAGGCACCGGGCGAAGTGAGCGCGAGAGGATCGTTAAATCTAATGATATCAAGTATTTGACAAAGCGGCTTGGACAGCCGGTAGAGCAAGGACCACACGCACTTGTAAAACCGTTAAGGGGAGACCGAGTTATATCGTGATTTTTATATTAACAATCTCAGTGTACATTGAATCTCGTTCATCGCGTATTTTTCGATCGACGATATCGAATCTCCATTTTACTTTTAATTGTAAAATCACGATACATTCCACTCGTTTGTTCCTTTCCTTCCCAAAGTTACACTGATCGGTACGTTTTCTTGGAGGATTTGAAACAAAAAAACGTTTTTAGACGAGAAGAAGCAGAGAGAGAGAGAGAGAGAGAGAGAGAGAGAGAGAGAGAGAGAGAGAGAGAGAGAGAGAGAGAGAGAGAGAGAGAAAGAAGTTTTGCAAAGGGATGGAGAGAAAGTGGGAATTAACAATCTTAGTGTACATTAAATCTCGTTCATCGCGTATTTTTCGATCGACGATATCGAATCTCCATCTTACTTTTAATTGTAAAATCACGATACATTCCACTCGTTTGTTCCTTTCCTTCCCAAAGTTGCACTGATCGGTACGTTTTCTTCGAGGGTTTGAAACAAAAAAAACGTTTTTAGATGAGAAGAAGGAGAGAGAGAGAGAAAGAAGTTTTGCGAAGGGATGGAGAGAAAGAAGGTTCGGGAAAGAGAGAGAGAGAGAGATAAAAAAACGGATCTAAAAGTACCGGTAATCGCAAACAAATGAATACCCAGGGGGCGCTCGAGGCCGAAGCAAATTCTCGAACGCGGCGTAATCCTTACTTATCTCGATGCTCGGGCGTCGCCTGGTCTCCGCAAGTCGCTTCTCCACGTTCTCTCTCTCTCTGTCTCTCCCATTACTATAGTAATAGCTATATAGAGTCTCTGTCTCCTATCGCCTTCTCTTATATTCACGTCGTGTGGTATAACACAAGTACAGAGTTGAGACAAAAAGGAAAAAACAAAAAATGCAAAAATAATAAAAATAGCAAAAAAACGTGCAAACTGGTAATACCAGAGCGCAAGGCGATTACAGGCGGATGCAACGGTCCCTGTACTTGGGCCCGTCCGTATTGTACGGCTTTATAAGTTACATTGTCCGTCTGTCGACATCGAGAGGGAGAATCTTCGAAATTGCGTCGAGTCGAACATTGTACAACCCGGCGCTAATTTAAATCGTTGGGAATCATGGAAGGATCCTTGATACGAAAATTTATCATTCGTAAACTTAATTAGAGAACAAACCGCAAAAATCTCATGCAATAAAATAATTTTAACATTTTTCAAAAAAATTCACCAATTTTGTTCTCTAATCGCAAATTGCTTCTTATAAAAACTTCTAAACTCGTCCTCGCGAGTATAAGAAACTCTCGGTATTAATTTAATAGTGTCCTGAACGTTGCTCGATAATTGTTTACACCACAAAAATCTCACGCAATAAAATAATTTTAACATTTTTCAAAAAAATTCACCAATTTTTGTTCTCTAATCGCAAATCGCTTCTTATAAAAACTTCTAAACTCGTCCTCGCGAGTATAAGAAACTCTCGGTATTAATTTAATAGTGTCCTGAACGTTGCTCGATAATTGTTTAAACCACAAAAATCTCACGCAATAAAATAATTTTAACATTTTTCAAAAAAATTCACCAATTTTTGTTCTTTAATCGCAAATCGCTTCTTACAAAAACTTCAAAACTCGTCCTGGTGAGTATAAGAAACTATCGGTATTAATTTAATAGTGTCGTGAACGTTGCTTGATAATTGTTTAAACCACAAAAATCTCACGCAATAAAATAATTTTAACATTATTCAAAAAAATTCACCAATTTTTGTTCTTTAATCGCAAATCGCTTCTTACAAAAACTTCAAAACTCGTCCTGGCGAGTATAAGAAACTATCGGTATTAATTTAATAGTGTCCTGAACGTTGCTCGATAATTATTTAAACCAGAAAAATCTCACGCAATAAAATAATTTTAACATTTTTCAAAAAAATTCACCAATTTTTGTTCTCTAATCGCAAATCACTTCTCATAACGACTTCTAAACTCGTCCCCGCGAGTACAAGAAACTATCGGTGTTAATTTAATAGTGTCGTGAACGTTGCTCGATAATTGTTGTAACCGCGTTTTAACGATTATTACGAGTATTAACTAAAAGTGGATAGCTCAATGTAATCAAGCGCGTCGTAAAAATATTTGCACGTCAGGGATTTTAGTACGATGGCAAACGCTTATCTTTACGGCGTTTCGCTTTCGCACTTGGTATTTTTATCGTTATCGAAGAAACTTGGTAAGACTTAACCTGAATAAAAATTTCAAATTTCTCTCGGTCGTTAACGCATACGTTCCTAGGATAATCGTTCTAAGAGATATTTCAATTAATATAGATCGAAATTATTGTTGGCTGGACCAAGTCGATACTCAAACGATACTCGTACGCTATACGTATCGATGTTGGACGCAAGGTAGAAGAGGTCGACAGCCAAAGAGTCGCGTCCGAAGGTGCGCGCGCGCCTACTTCGATTATCTCTAATGGAGCGTATCCGCGAAGTTGCATTAATTTGTAATTAATGCTTATCCGTTCAACATGCAGTTTCGTATATGTAAAGACTTAGATACGTATGCATATGTACACTCGTGGTTACCAAGGACTGTAAACTCGATGTGTGCGAGTTATCTAGTTCACTGACCCTGCATCTCAGCTATACAACTTGAGCTGCCCGAGCGCTTACTTTCCTAGTTAGTAATTTCGCCTCATTCGCATCAGTCTCGTTCGTTTCGTAATCCCACGTGCTAGACACTGGGAGATGGTTTATTCCTTCTCGTCTATATTTTTCTCTCAATCATCGCTCATCTCTCGCTCGGGTCATTCGATACACTTTTGCAGATTCGCATGCGACGAGAGTGGAGGAAAATCGTTATAGGATTAACCATTTATCCTAGCGAGTTTTCTTTTTCTATTCCAGTAGACAAATTGATTATTCACACGTAGACTTTGATCGCTTTATTCTTAGATCGAGGGAGAGATATAATTTTATTACAAAATTACAAACGTCACGAATTTGTTGAAATAATTTTGTTAAATTTCTCACAGTAAATCAAAACTTTTCTTGAGGATTTTTGCTAAAATCCAAGGAACGTAATGTGTATAGTTATAGTACAATACGCATGTGGTGTACTAAATATAAATATAAGAAACGAAAGCATAGGAGCGCGAGATACGACGAGTTATTTATGGGGTTAAATAAAGGAACGGAGAATGAAGCGATGAGGGCGATACGGTGAGCTCGGACCACGCCGGTCGTGGTACAAATAGGTTGCAGCGCAGGTTTCGCATCCGTGGGCCTTCTTCGTAGCTTCTGATACAGCTCTTTGCCTGCTGCTCCTGCTGCCTGTTGCTCCTGGCATGAACTCTATGCACCAGTCGTCATAAACTAACACACGGTCCAGCCTCTCATCTTCCCACTCGGAGACATATAGACGCAATTTAAAAAAAAAATTTTTTTTATTAACATTCTTATACACATATATCAGTTTGTCCAATCGTTAATCTTCGTAGGAATAAACTTGCATAGATTTTATTTCCCACATATCTTGTATTAATTAATTTATTTATTTAGTTTGTTTATTTGTATTTCTTTTTTTTACAGACGATGGACATGGAATGAACCAGGACGGTGAGTCAGAATTTTCACGCATGGTTTATGACGTTTTTAATCTGGAAAATGGAATCACGATCAATCCCGCCATCTCGGGAAGTACCGTTTGGTTTGTGAGCTTGTAGATAGTCGGGGATACGCCTTAGTCGTCAAGATCTCGAATCTCGACGCGCTGGATCCAGTTCATAAATCCCGAATAGGGAATAAAAATTCATTAATACGAGTCGCCATGAAGATAATCGTGATTATTGCGATATTAGTTACGAGCATTGTGTCGGAGTATGTTGCCAACTAGGGTTTGCTCTATCGAGGATATTTTTTTAATTGCTGGTAAGAAAGATCGCGCACGCGCCGTTATAATGGTCCATCGTAATAATTAAACGACGTAACGGAACAACCTGGACGAAACGAAATATTGAAATGATCGAGATTCGTGGCAAAACTCTTATCTTCGCGATACTCGATAAGTCAGGATTACTGCGTGTTATAGGGTAGAGCGGGGATAGTTGAGCAGTTTCTGGCTTAATCAATCATAACTCTTAAAAAATTCATCCGATTTCCTTGATTCTTGCACCGTTAGATCCGCAAATTCTCCAGCTCAAAACGCCTTCAGAAACATTAGCCAATTTAAGTCTGATTTAGGAGATATTATCGTAAATGTGACAGAGTGTCGAGCTGCTCAACCTGCCCCATAGGTGGGGCAAGTTGAGCAAGGGTATGAGGTAAGTTGAGCAACGTAATAATTCCATCAACAAATCAGACACATGCAAGACCATTTGATGCAATGCAATAATAAACCAATAGCTACATTAATTAGCTACATTTTGAATCATGAACATTAACTGCAACAAACTGTGAAATATTTTTTCTTAAATAAACAAGGAGGACCGGCGATAGCGTGATGTATTCACCTCCGCCATGTTATGCGTGCCAGCCGATGAGGACAGTTGCGCATCGTTTAACTAGCCCCATCGAAAACTGCTCAACTAGCCCTTTCTCAGATTTTTTAACAAATGTTAATTTATAATGAAATCCGTACCACATGCGTTAAAATAATTATTGCAGATTGATAGCCACTTAAATGTACTACATACTAGTACTCGTCTAGTTGCTGCCCTGGTTTTTCACACAATGCTAGAAGAAAAATACTTAATCACGTATTTTTTACTTTTGTGCGCAATAATAATAAAACGGCCCGTGTCATCGTCTCGTGCGCCGCGTGGCTACCGGCAATCATTTGTTGTATTCCCCTCCCACATACCTCTCTTTCGTCCATTTGATGCACCAGCGTGTGATGCTTAGTTTTCGAGATATTACGATTGCACAACTTACCCGCTTGCTCAACTATCCCCGCTCTACCCTATCAAACGATATTACCGATTAAGCCGGAAGTCAGGTAAGAATTATTCGTCTTATCGAATCTTACAATTCCTTTTTTATCAAGATTTTATGAACAACGAAGATTCATAATTTTTCAACAATTTTGATATTTTAAACCGATTAATCGATACGATTTTAATTAATTGATTAATTTTTCATCAAGATATTACTTAATTAATTATTCATCAAACGATATTACCGATTAAGCCGGAAGTCAAGTAAAAATTATTCGTCTTATCGAATCTTACAATTCCTTTTCTGTCAAGATTTTATGAACGAAGAAGATTCATAATTTTTCAACAATTTTCATATTTTAAATCGATTAATCGATACGATTTTAATTAATTGATTAATTTTTCATCAAGATATTACTTAATTAATTATTCATCAAACGATATTACCGGTTAAGCCGGAAGTCAAGTAAAAATTATTCGTCTTATCGAATCTTACAATTCCTTTTCTGTCAAGATTTTATGAACAACGAAGATTCATAATTTTTCAACAATTTTCATATTTTAAATCGATTAATCGATACGATTTTAATTAATTGATTAATTCTTCATCAAGATACAAATTAAAAAAAAATGTTTTCTGTTACGAAACGTTGACCCTATAGGCTTGTAATTAGCGATTGTCGCTGAACTGAATTACTTATCGTAATCGAAACGGAATCTAAAACTCGAGCGAGCTAATTACAAGAAAATATATTCCTAATCGGTCTCGATCGATCGGTAATACATTGAATCGATGCTTTTGAAACAATAGAGAATTCTCCACTGTCGCGAAAGTGAAAATCGCGGTCACCTCGTTGCATTGTAAACTCCCCGTGTGCCCTAACTATCTACGTATACGTCTGTACAAATGTGCCAGGTATTCTTTTGCGAGTGGAGCGCTTTGTGCAGAAAATTCCCACGAACTTGGTACGCGTGCGATACGTGCCAAGTGTATTTTACAACAAGCTTTATCCCTCCTCCTCCTCCCTCTTGCCTCTTCCGTCTTCTCTCGCACACACGATCAACGCGAACTTCTCGTGAGTTCGCGAGCTGCATAATTTATATCGAATGAATATAGCGAGGCACGAAACTCTTTATATATACATACAAATAACATTTGCGCGGGAGTCAGCTGGTCTCGAATATTCTCCCTCGGGTCGTCTCGATTTCTTTGCACTCTCATTCTCGTTTTGCGCGGGCGAATAATAAACAACAACAAAAAAAAAAACTAAAATAACAAAAAATCGGTAATACGATAGGATGATGCGTCGAGGGGGATTTTTGTTTCTCTCGGTGGCTTACGGTCGGGGTTAATCACAATTTCAAAAGCTACACAGACGCGTTAGTAAGGTGTGAAGCCTCACAGTTGGGCCCCTCGGGTCCAACATATATATATATATACACATATTAACAATATACATATATATTTCTCTCTACTCGGTCCGAGTTCTTCGGTAAAGTCGGCTCGACCTCCCTCCCACCCTCGCAGATCGTCTCAATATTCAAGAGGTATTTACATTCGCAAATTGTTTACGTCAGCTCGGGCGATGAGAATCTGTCAGGGGTTTTCTCGTTTAGTTCTCGGACGAGACTTCCTAACTGGCTTCGTTTATCCGCGAGAGGGAGAGAGGGATCGAGAGAGAGAGAGAGAGAGAGAGGAGGCTTCGCTAAGGAGGCGCGCGCCTCGCGGCCTTACCCACCACACACGTTCTCTTCCCCCACCGCTACTTAACTAGAATACCGGGTGTCCGACTGGGCCTCACTTCCCACTCCCAGCCACTACATATACGGAGTTCACCATACGGGAGATATTTCTCTTATTCTCTCTGGTTTTTTTCACCACATCCTCGGGCTTTTACGCCTATCAAATAATATTCCTACGTATACATCAACTCTGTGGTATACTCGATGCACTTGATGCCAGCTGCGCACGCATCTTTTATCTCATTTTTTGATGGCTCATGGACCTTCGCACCTTGAGTGCCGAGGTTGCTGATGCTTATTACCGGTTATTAATATCGCGCATATCTATATACGTATTTGCACATATGTGTGTATATATATATATATATATCTTTAAGATAGCGCATGCGGTAACAGGCTGGCATTTTATGATGTTCTCCAATCTCGAATATTCATACCCTCGCGGCCTCTGATTGTAATTACGAGCGTAACGCACGTACAGGTATTCGAGGAGTTAAATAAACGCGTAACCAGGTATCCAGGGATCAATGATCCACGTGAACGTAGTCAATTATAATTTTCCCATTAGTCCAAAATTGATAGTTGGTCAATTATGATAAAGAAATTACGAAACTGTTATTAGTTTTGTCGGTAAAAAAATTTACCAATTAAGAAAAAGGTTTTATCTTTGTTCTTCTTTTGTGCAAAATGGACGAATCAAATCGGATAGTTTGATTCATTTTCTGCTCGGGAAGTAGTCCGGTTAATGAAGGATGCGCGTGTCCCGCTGCCTGGAGATTTATTTCTCCGGATGTTGAAGCGAGACTATCAACCCCGTCGTGCGCCTCGTATAAATAAATAGACGTATATCCACGAATAATTATAATAATGAAATAGAAACAAGATCACTCGTTGAAAATCTCACGATCCGAGTAAGGATATGAGTTCCGTGAAAAATCAGCATCCCTCCCGAGAGTTACCGAGTCCGATAGCCGGTTGTCTCGGTCGAACGATACGGTACATATGTTATATCGGTGAGCCAGAAGTCATCAGTGGCGAACGGCGCAACCACGCCCGCGCACGCGAGAGCCCTCTTGCAGCAGCTTTCGTTCTCCTGCATACAAAATATATATTATACGTCCGCCGTCACTTAAAAGTCGAAAGGACCTATTGTAGATCATTCAGCGCGTAAAATGATGCAAAATACGCCCTTTTCGTTTTTATCTCTTCTAACGTATACAATATACGTTAGACTATAATAATAATAATGTTAATATTAATTAATATTAATATTAACATTCTTATTATTATAGTAATTATATTTATTATTATGTTAAATATATTATAATATATTATAATATAATATAATATAATATAATATAATATAATATAATATAATATAATATAATATAATATAATATAATATAATATAATATAATATAATATAATATAATATAATATAATATAATATAATATAATATAATATAATATAATATAATATAATATAATATAATATAATATAATATAATATAATATAATATAATATAATATAATATAATATAATATAATATAATATAATATAATATAATATAATATAATATAATATAATATAATATAATATAATATAATATAATATAATATAATATAATATAATATAATATAATATAATATAATATAATATAATATAATATAATATAATATAATATAATAATATTATTATTATTATGGTAATTATATTATTATTATATAATATAATATAATATTATTATAATTACCATGGAAATTATATTATTATTGTATAATATTATATTATATTATATTATATTATATTATATTATATTATATTATATTATATTATATTATATTATATTATATTATATTATATTATATTATATTATATTATATTATATTATATTATATTATATTATATTATATTATATTATATTATATTATATTATATTATTATTATGGTAATAATTATAAGATTAATATATATAATAATAACAATTAATGATAATCATATAATAATTAAAAAAAAATAATAATAATAAATTCTTTCATTTCATCGTTGGGATTAAGTTTATTATAAAAATTCACAAAAATTAACAATAAATAAAGAGTATATAGGCCCAATCGTTTTTTTCTTGTTGCTGGAATTGACACGATAATAGATGGGCATCTATCTAAAGGATTTCTTTTTTATTATCTATTTCGCAGGATTTTTTATCCTTCCGTTTATTTGCCCAGGACCGCGTTCTCTCTTTCGTGATCAAGCTCGTGGTGCTAGAAACTCGCGTCGGGTGATTTGTATTGCTAAATAATCAGCGCGCGTTCTTCGTCGTCGTGGTCGTCGTGGTCGTCGTCGGGGAATACTGGTTCGGCGACAAGCCATAGGGAGAGTTATAATCCGCTTAGGTGTATATACATATATACACACACACTCACATACACACACGTAACATAAACGAGCGCATGGAAATGTCTTTAATGCTTTGGTACTCGGGGTATAAGTGGGCCTGTACCAATGTGTACGAGACAACACGCGGGGATAAGTTCAGCATTTGCCTTCCTATACACTCCTTCGTGCACCGGGGCACTTTCTGCTGTTTGCCGCAGCGATATGGACCGCGCTGGTATATACCACCTTTATATATATATATATAGGTAGGTATGTGTAGGGAGATGGCGAAGCTGGAGTGCACGGTATGGAAGCGACCGAGGTAAATTAACGATCCGATGGATATTATGCTCTCGCGCGACTCTTGACCAAGATATATATATATGCATGTGTGTGTGTGTGTGTGTGTGTGTGTGTGTGTGTGTGTGTGTGTGTGTGTGTGTGTGTGTGTGTGTGTGTATATATTAGGCAGTACGTAGGGAATAATAAAGCTAATAGGAGGGAGGAGGGAACATGCGCACTATAAATACACATATATTTAGATGTGTATGTATATGCGACTAATCTCATCAAAGAAGAGATCGCCGATCGAGAATCATCCATTGGATTACGCGTCTCTCATTTCGCGGGGGAATAATTACACCGAAAACGATACTGTTTGCTCGTTTCAATGAGAGATCAGCTATCACTTCAAATCTCGCACGATACTCGCGATTCATCGATATCCGAGAAATATCGATTTAAATCAATCGAATGAAAAAAAAGGACGATAAATATTTCCCACAGTTCGTTCTTTCGATCGAACAAATTAATCTGAAGAACAAAATAATTAAATAAATGGAAAAATTAATTTTCATCTTCCGTCTACCATTATCGATTACGAGTCGTGCGATACGATTTGTGTATTTTAAAGTTCTCACGAGCGAGATTCGTCGTTTTCATTTTACTTGTCATGGGGCTGATATCTACTTATATACAGTTACGATATGTATAGGCATCCTTCATTTCACCTGCGGATCGAGCCCGTAGCACCACGTGACAGTGGAACGAGGAGGCTCGAATCTCGTAGGTCGTCGACGCGCGTTCTCGATCGCGGCGGGGAACTTTGCGATCCTTCGGATATAACTCCTACATATATATATACCTAGAACGTCGGAGATCCTATATCTCCTCTCTGTCCTACGTTTTATATATACTATGCGTGCCGCGCGTCGATGAAACGAGAGGATAAGTCTCCGCTCGGCAGCGGGCTGACGATAGCTCAGCCCTTTTTTTCGTTTCTTACTATTACATACATACATACGCGTACCTATATAATACAACGAGTGCTTATAATGCATCGGAAAACCGTATTGATTGGACCTCCGCTCAACGAGGCTTTCGATCTCACGTTGATCCGTTTTACATATACGAATATATATATATATATATATATATATATATCTATATTACATGTTATAATATAATATATTATATAATAATAATAATAATATAATATATCACAATATTATAGTATATTATAATATAATAATATTATTATATAATATATATATATATATAATATATATCATTATAATATTATTTAATAATAATCATAATAATAATATAATATATTATTATATTATAATATAATTATATTATTATATTCTTATATAGAATATATATCATTATAATATTGTAATATAATATGTATAGATATATTGATATATAAATATCGATATATATATATATATATATAGATATTCGTCCGAACATTTCGCTGATCGTTGCCCTTCGCACAATCCATAGCCCCCGATAGAACACCGACATACAGACATTTTTTTTGTATTTTCTTTTCATTTTATTTTTTCGTTTCGCTCTTTTTTTCGCGAACTATTTATTCTCGTTGCTCGTTTTTTTTCGCCGTCCGAGCAGCCGGCGGGACGCCTGAAAGGATGTACGACGTACCGCCTGGATGCCATGCGGCGTTTTCTCGCGGGAGAATTATATGTATTATATATATATATATGAACGCGCGCGCACGGTTTACGTGATGTCGGAGATATATATATATATATATATATATATATATATATATATATTCACGAGCAACCTCTTCCGCGTGCATATGCCCCGACGACTCGTAGATACATATAGCATATATGTATCCTATCTGTACTGCTCCGATGCGTGTATATTATTTATATATGTATATATGTATATATATATATGTATATATATATGTATTATATAATATGTACATGTACGAATGTTGTATATCGGGGCACACAGCTGTGATCGCGAAGGGTGTGGCTCGCTCTCTACGTGGCCGCAACGGTATTATCGCTCTTGCCCGTTGCATACCTATCATCGAGACAAAATCGTCCGTACTCCCATACCATGGTCCGTATGGATATAATTTTATTTTTATACTTTTTTTTTGAAGCTTTCGTTTTTTTTGTTTTTGTTTTTGTTTTTTATCTATTTTTATATTCATGGATAGGTATTATTGGGACGGGAGGGATAGAACGGGGTAAGCCTTGTCACGGTGGATGTCTCTATGAGAAATTATAACCTGCCGAACGGTTATTATAGTAATAAATCTGAGATTAGGCCGACTCGATGAAAAATATAGATTCGTACTTTATTATCTACCGAGACGTATTTTATCGCGGAAAATCAGTTTTTGAGTAATCGTTGTTTTTATCATGGTCGATTGCAACAACCCTTCGACATTTTTCGAAGATATAACAGCTTTTTTTATTTTGTTTTTTTTTTATTCTTGTTTTTATTTCGCATTTCGTAGATAATATCGATGCGAAGGTTGTGACTTACTTGCTTTTTTTCATTCCGAATCGACCCCCTTTCACCTTATTTTATTTGATTTATTTTTGTTTAATTATGCCGAACTGCACAAATTTCCTATCCGCACGTGAGTCACGCGCAAATTTTTTTTCTTAATTGGTCAGCGGGTTTCGTTCTCGATCTGCATAGAGAACGATTTGCCCCGTTATAAGTAGCGTGACGCGAATTGCACGATAATAAAGATAATAAATGCAAATTGTTAACGATTTATAGATTTTTTTTCCCCCTCGTTTGATAAAATTGAATATAAAAACAAGAAACTATAATTATCGTTATATCAAAATAAGTGACTCACTCGATTCCATGTGAAAAGAACGATTCGATCGGTAATACGATCGCATTCGTCTAAAAAAGATAAGACGAATAATATTATATCATAACAATAGTATAATATTATAATATGTCATATATTATATATTGTATAAAATATATTATATTATAATATTAATATATAATAATATATAATATGATATATGATATATAATATATAATATATAATATATAATATATAATATATAATATATAATATATAATATATAATATATAATATATAATATATAATATATAATATATAATATATAATATATAATATATAATATATAATATATAATATATAATATAATATATAATATAATATAATATAATATAACATTATAATCATATATCATATTATATATTATTATATATTAATATTATAATATATAATAATATATAATATGATATATGATATATAATATATAATATATAATATATAATATATAATATATAATATAATATAATATAATATAATATTATAATATAATATAATATTATAATATAATATAATATGATATATGATATAATATATAATATATTATATCATACTATATTAATATAATATGATATAATATATAATATATTATATTATAATATATTAATATAATATAATATAATATAATATAATCGTTTTATTTTAGATTGTTAGTCGATGCCAACTTCTCCGTTTTTCCGCAAGTTCTTATATACGAGCCCCCTCTCGTGTCACTAGAACTAATCGTTCGATGGCGATTCCCTCGGAATTTAGCCACGTGTTTACCGATAATGTGACTGAAACTCGGAGTGTCGATTCGACGTGTCGAACAACATGGTCGTCGATCTCTCGCGAGCCTTGCTCTTTTAATGGAGAACAGAGCAACTATTAGGCCCTGCTACATATCTCGATATAATTGTGTGTGTGTGTGTGTGTATGTCTGTGTGTGTATAAAGTAAATCAGCCCGTGAGGTTCGTGTGATCGATTTTCAGCCTCACGGACCGCTGATCAGCTAATGAGTTCTCGTTACACGCTCTCCCAGTCTTCTATACGTATACATACCCACGTTACGCACACACACACAGACACGTTGTTAGCCCACGTTTGGGTACAATACGCTTGCGTATGACCATCGAGCATTTACGAGCTCGCGTACAACGATAAATTCAATAACGTTCACTGCCCGTGGAATAACGAAAAAGATAAAAAATGAAAAGAAACAGATCCGTTCTGCGTTCAACATACGCGCGAAACCGATCGATAGAGACACTGATAGATCATTTTTTTCTCTCTCTCTCTCTTTTCTTTTTTTTCATATTCACGCGGTGAATAATAAAAGCTACTTTCGTGTCGTTAACATCGTCGCACCTGTTGTAAAAGAAAAAAAAGAAAAGAAAAGAAAATCAACGATCTACTCGATATTACGAATTGTGATGAAACAATAATAATAATAATAATAATAATAATAATAGCGATTATGTTAATT